>JARJLU010001799.1:0-39822 GCA_030272975.1 Sparidentex hasta | reverse complement strand
TAAATGTCCCCACTAGAAGTCACATTGACTGTGTGTTGGCCAGTTGCAGCCATACATGAGTGGTTACAGAAAACTGAAAAGAAGCAGAAAATTAAAGGGAACTTCTGTATCCAGTCTATTCAGCCACAACAACGTGCTTAAAACACAGCTTTTATCCATATTTCACAAGTTGAAATGATGGTTCTGGAGGCACATATATAATGTTCACGTTAATGTTACACGTTAATGTTGTCTGGTCCTGTAACGTTGCTTTGTGGGTGGTTCTTCTCTGATCTGATTATTGAAGGATCGGTTTTGCTGTCAGACTGCACATACTATCAGATCGACATGCCCCTGCTCCTTGCCTCTGGCTTATCCATTTACACAGACCACAGCTCGCCTCTGTTGCAACTCTACTACCTCCAGATCATCAGAGCGGTAGCAAAACTGTCCCCCCTCTCTGCATGTTAAACTTTTACATAGAGGATGATGTGGAGAATCAGTGCATGATTCCCGCAGTCAAAGGGCAGTGTGAATGGGGCCAATGCACACATATATACATACTGTATGTCTATGGTGGGGACACACAAGAGCAGCCTTCACAGAAAATCTTTTTGTCAGGAGTGCATATAGGCCATACACACTACTGAGTCTCACTATGAGTTGCCATGATACAGTTCACGCAAGTTGGATCAGACTGTGATTTATTTATTTATTATTTGATTCTAGCCCCCAATGGGATGATGATTTTGGTTTCCATTTACTGTTGTTATGTCATTTTGTTCTCAACAAATTATATAATGTAGTGTATGACCCTAATTTGACTCCATGTTTTGTTTATCTGCGCAGGGTTGGCTTTAGAACATTATATACAGTATGTGGCTCCAGAACCATCATTTCAACTTGTGAAATATGGATAAAAGCCTTGTTTTAAGCACGTTGTAGTGGCTGAATAGACTGAATACAGAAGTTCCCTTTAATTTTCTGTTTCTTTTCAGTTTTCTGTTACAGTTTACAGCAACAGACATACTTGGTAAGGTCTAGGCAAGAAAAATGTTCGGTTAGGTTTCAGCAACAAAAAAACTTGGTTAGATAATAGGGAAGAAAAACACTTGGTATGTTGGTGTGATGCAACAACAACCATAAAAACTTAGCATACAGGAAATAGCTTACAAATATAATCAGTGTACGAGAAACAGATCACGTGTGCACATATTCAGCTGTATTCCAAAGGTGTACTTCCTGATAACACAAGACATATTTTCTCTCTCAACTATAGTCGTATCTAACTATGTTCCACTGCAATACAGGTGGTAGAAATTTTGTTGGAGGTATTTACATCTTTGTGCTGTAATATTTAAAAAATCAACAGCAGTACCTATAGGTACCTCCACTGAACACTGTTCAAATACCAAAATAAATAGTATATAAATCAAACACTTCTTTTTGACAGACACTACTGCTTAATCTGTCAATGCAGTATTGAACACATATTTAATTTTATTAATATCCGCTGTCTTGATAGGGAATCAGAAATCAGAGACCGATATCTCAAGACCTCAAAAATATAAAAACAAAATTGTTTTCATCGCGAGAGACCAGGGGAGGAAGTGTGTCTGTCTTTTTTGATGACTTACCTTTAAAACCAAATTACGTAACAAATATATGTGATTATATTTTATAGTTATTGAGCACTTGTTAGAAGGGGCACTGCCTCCATTAATTAATCAATTAATTGATTAAGAGTGATGAGCAAAAGCCAAGTGTCCAGACAAGAGGCAGTAAGAGAGACAGCCAGCATGTGTTGTAAAGTTTTGTAGTCTAAGGGCATGTTGTGGAAGAAAGAGGGTCCTTGGCACTCTTTTACTGATTGCTAATCAATTCCTTTGTGTGGAAAGACTAAAGGGGAGTAATTTAATTTGACTAATCTAGTTCATTGCCCATAGGAAGCATGTATTCCTACAGAAAAGTGGGAGCTTTTTCATGGATAGCCAAATGAGGTTGTGTTTGAAGGTGGGCTATATCATTTGATTATACCATTATATTTCACCTTAATAACTGTTTACCTGGGGGTGTGCTAGAGCGCGCATGGCAGACCTGACGTGTTTAGGTGAAGCTCCACCCTGATAAATCGAGTCTTTCAAAAAAATACCTCTTTCTGACCAAAGACAGTGTATAAGCAAGCTGGGAAAAATCGCATGGATTGTTGACGAACGATGCCACCAAAGAAGTAAATCACTAATAAACCCGAAGAAGAAACTTCAGAATCTAATGAGGGTGACCGGCTAATGGAGCTAACAGCTGGCCCAACGTTAGAAAGTGTAGCTATTTTCTCTGCTATAGACGGGATGAGTAACAAAATGGTCGAGAGATTCAAGTCACTAGAAGCGTCTTTGCAAGCCAGTAAAGCTACACTGGCAGAACACGCCTCTTGTCTCTCTGCAAGGGGGATAATGGCCAGTGATCACGACGGCAGGTTAGCCGCACTCAAGCTAGAGGCTAAACACCTGGGGGATGCTAATACGGCCTTGCAAGACAAAGTTGTGGACCTCGAGGCACGCTCCAGACGCCAAAACATCAAGATAATAGGCCTGCCTGTAAATGCTGAGTGTAGTTGCCCGGTTGAATTTGTGGCCAGCTTAATTGAAAATCTGTTGGGGAAAGAACATTTTCCAAAGCACATAGAAGTTGACCATGCACACAGTCTGGGTGGACAGGCTGCTAACGGCGCTAACCGACCCCATATTCTATTAGCCAGGATACACAACTATTGCGTCAAGGAGCTCATCATGAGGCTTGCAGCACAACAATCCCTTCTCATGTGTCAAGGCCAACGCATTCGTATCTTTCTGGACTTTCCGGTCGACATTATGAAACAGCGTCAACTCTTTGAAGACATCATGAAAAGGCTCAAGTCTGCTGGCCTTTGCACAGGATTCATTTACCCTGCTCGCCTGAGAGTCACCCATGGCAACATCACCTCAACGTTCAACGATCCACAGGAGGCGGAGATTTTCACAAACAATTTTGCCAAGTAAGGATGTCCCAAGCGAGAGTGTGAGCGCTGGTCACCATGGACAGATTGTGTATTCATATAGCCGCGAGGCTGCTCTCATGGCCACCTTCAAAGTGTAATTCATGTACAGATCAGGTCAAATTTTGGACATAATATAATATGTGAATTATGTTTACTAAGTCAGAAAAATTAATACAATAGATCCTGTAAACTTTTGGCTGTTTATTTCACAATAAGTGCCTTACTATTTACTTAAAATGTTTCAGTTTGGGTGTTTCATTTACAGGAATTTCATATCGAAGGGGAAGCGAGTTGTTAGGTTGCTATTAGCGTTTTCACAGCTTAGGTCCAGGCTAAGCCCAGTTGGATTTCCCCCTTCAACAGTATGTTTAACAAGGGTTTTTTTCCTGCTTTGTTTGGGAAAGTGGGATAGGGGGGAGGGTGGGTACACGTTCTTAACTCCTATGTGTTTTTGTTGTCCTATGTTTTTGTCTGAGGCCTTTAATGTGTCCACTACCCAAGCAATAACTGTCACAATATGCCATGATGCCAGTAAGTAGTAGTGGAAATAAGGGGGTTGCTATGGTCAGCTGGAATGTAAAAGGATTGGGACACCCTATTAAACAGGCGAAGGTTTTTACTCATTTAAGATCGCTATCTTCTGACTTAGTGTTTTTACAGGAAACTCATATTAGACCGTCCGAGCAGTGTCACTTAAGATGCACCTGGGTGGGACACATATTTCAATCTACATTTTCTAGCAAGGCACAAGGAGTAGCCATTGTAATTAAAAAGAATATACCTTTTCAGCATATAAAAAGTCAGTGATGACAGTGGCAGATTCTTGATTGTAATTGGACAGTTGTATTCTATACTTGTCACACTGGTTAATATCAAACCAAATGTTGACGATGCAGGCTTCTTTCGTAAAACATTTGATAAACTGCTAGGCCTGTCAAATACAAATTTGATTATCGCTGGGGATTTTAATGTGATCTTAGATTGGCATCTGGACAGATCTTCAAAAAACCAATCAAACCCCTTAAATGCATCAGTCACTTTAAATAGCCTAATCTGTTCAACCAACGTTGTAGACATTTGGCGATTGCAGCATCCAACAGACAGAGAGTATTTTTTTTTTTCCAAACTGCATAACTCATATTCACAAATTGTTTGTTTTTTTTGTTTTTTTAACTAGATTCTAAGCTCCTATCGAATGTGCTGGACACCAAATATCACAATATTGTCATCTCATCACGCTCCAGTTAGTGTAAACTTAGATCTCAACCAGCAAAAGCAGCAAATGACTTGGAGGCTCCATCCTTATTTAATTAACGATGCAGATTTCTGTAAATACTTGTCAGGTAAATTTGATGATTTTTTAGTCACAAACACCATTGATACCTCAGACTCAAACTTGTGGGAAATGTTGAAGCAGTTATGAGGGGTCATATTATCTCTTATGAGGCATCCTTAAAAAAAATCAAGAAATTCAAGATTAGTTGAAATTGATAGCAGGTTATCTCAACTAGAGACACAACATAAACAAAGCAATAACAATCAAACACTGCAGGAAATTATTAACCTTAAATATGAGTACAATACAATTTTCACAAACAAGTCAGCGATCAATTGTCCCGTCTACGCACACATTACTTTGAACTTGGAGACAAGCCAAACACGCTACTAGCCCGTCAACTTAGGGGGCAGCAAAATAGTAGGGCTATACTTAGAATTAGATCAGGTGCTGGAGATATGTTCACACATCCGAAATCAAGCATTTCAGGGAATTTTATCAAGAATTATACAAGTCAAAAGCAAAAGGTGATGTAGATTCTTGGCTTTAAAATGTTCCCATTCCTAAGCTAGATGAGGCTTCAAGGGAGGCTCTGAATGCGACAGTAACTACAAATGAAGTGACAGATTCTATCGGATATTTTGCTAGTGGAAAGCCCCCCCGGGCCAGATGGTTTTGGACCGGAGTTCTATAAAAAAAAATTTGCGATAGATATCTCCACTCCTACTTAGGATGCTGTCCCACTCCACTGAGATAGAAAAATTTCCATCAGCATTATATAATGCGGATATTGCTCTAATACTTAAACCGGATAGAGACGACACAAATCCTGCCTCTTATCATCCAATTTCTATGCTTAACATGGATTTTAAGATCTTTACTAAAATATTAGCTAACAGACTAAATCACTGTATTGAGTCCCTTGTTCATAGAGACCCTGATCCACAGACTGAGATACCGTCCTGGTTAGCAATAGAACAAAGTCTACCTCAAAAAACCTCCTTCAGGGAAAATCTTTTTTCATCACCAAGGCCAAGAGCCTCTTGTAAGGGAGAGCATTATACAATTATTAATGCTCAAAAAATTTGGACACAGATTAGAAAATTTTGTGAACTTCCAAAGACATCAGTGCAGGCCCCTATATGGCATAACCATGCCTTTCTCCCTTCAAGCACAGACGCAGTCTTTAAAGAGTGGAGTAGGAAAAATATTGGGTCCACAGATCTTGATGTTGATAAGCATCTCTGTTCATTTGAATTATTGCAAAAAAAATATGACCTGCCAAAATCAAACTTCTTTAGGTATTTACAGTTACGTCATTATATAAGACAAAATATTTCATCATCTGACTCTCTCCCAGAAGAAAATTCTTTTTTTAAGCTCCTACTTGGTTCATGACATTCACCATTATTCAGTTTGCAATTGATTAAATTCGAGGTCATACACAGGTTACACTATTCGAAGGTTAAGGTTGCATAAACATTTTTCCCAAACTTCCCACCTTGTGTGAAAGATGCAAGAAATCAGATGGCACACTTGCACACCAATTTTGGCTATGCCCTGAAATTCAAGATTTCAGGTGTTCAATTTTTAGATGGTATTCTCATGTACTTAAAGTAAACCTGACCCTGAAACTGCTTTACTTGGCACTTCTAGTACTTTGGACAAGATGGGTCGGAATGCTAGTACAGTAGAGATGTGTGGGGACCTATCTTGGAGTCTTTGAAACTGTCGTTAACACCCCTAAAGAGTATCTATCTTGACATAATTGATGTATTAAGTGGACATTCAACCCTGACACTATGTTAACCCTCTTTGTGTGTTTTTTTGTTTTTACACATTATAGTCTGTGTCAAATTTCTTATTATTAATATATGTATGTGTTTGTCTGTTGCTTCATTTTGTAGGAAAATTGACAACAAAAATATTTTGAAAAAAAAAACTATTTACCTTGCCTTGTTGACTGTAAAGTTATTTTTTCATTTTGACATGCTATATTAACACTATGGACCTAAAATCACAAAATAACATAAAATCAGAGTTAGATTTTTTACTATGAAAACCACAAATGTGTTTAATTAACCAACTGCATAAGTTATAATGCAAATATAAATTGTTGTTTGTAAATTTCAAAAACTTATGCCCAAATTTAGCAAAGTTTTATGTAACTATTTACATTTAAATGCAGGTAATGCCTCCTCAGCTCATTCCTGCCTGTTCCACATTAAGCAGTCTCCTCCTTGTTTTGACTCACAACACAAAAAAACAACTACACCACCCATTAAACACACTACACTAAACACTATATAACATACTAACTATACACTCCAAACATGCTATATGTCACAAATCTCTCAACTCTCAAAACTCGCCGTCTCTGTTTCTGTCTGTATCACCGCCGGCGTCCCTCACACAACTTCCCCTGTTCCTCCGCAACCAAAGTTGGTGCTTGTGGACACTTTCGTGACAAAAGCCTGTTTTTAACATTTCTTCCTGCACCAGACACAAAGCAATTGGATGGCAATGTTTGCGAAAAAAAAGTGTGGCGGACATTATTTACCCTAAGTCTAGTTTTGGACCTGCCAGTGTGCCCGTCGACTCGGGAGGTGGGCTGTGGGGTTGGGCTAGCTACTAGCTACACACGAACATCCACAGATTCAGATTCCACTTTGTTGTCCTCGCATATCTGGATCTCCTCAGACTAGAACAGACTCGGTCCGGACTCGTTTAGTCTCATTAATCCACTACAGCCAGTTTAGATGCACAGAAGGGGACCGAACCGCCGGCAAATTCCTGTTGTTTTTTTTTACCTTGTTTTATAAGGTATGTCGTGGAAGTGAGCTCTGCAGTGATTGGCTCTGGTGCGCAAGTGACTATGGTGGCTACGGTTAACAATGCTAGTGGAATTCAGACATACACAGACACACAGACAGACAGAGATTCCTTGCTTTATAGAGAGGTAACATTTGAATTATATGTGCTGGCAAATTGGAAACCTACTCGTTATGTCATTGATATAATCAACATATCATAAGATACAATGGAGCCACTAAGAGCTTGTAAGTTTTTATCAAATAACACAAAGTAGCATAACCAATAAATATGTTCATATCCGTAGTTTAGCATTATATAATAGCGAAGCACATCTAAAAATAATTATTACAATAGAATTCAAATCATAAGTAAGTCATAGAAAACATCAAATACACTCATGTGTTACTGGCTTTTCCTCATATTATTTTGTTAAAAGTTATTACCAAATCTCGTCAGATAGCACAGTTGTATTCTGTAAATTAGCAGATTTTGAAACTAGAGCCTTAAAGAGCCTTTCCATTAAACCATCAAAATATTTGTAAAAGAATTAAGTATTATCATGTATTTCCTGTTCCTGTTGCGTCCGCAACATAACTTTTTAAAGAAGAATAATCTGTCCCTCTTTCCCTTTAAAAAATGGAAGAGTGAATTCATGAGCAATAAACGCACCCTCGCTCAATGCACCACACCTACTACACCTACTGGTTGGACTGGTCTGACCAGCCTGTTGTGGCTAATGTTAGCTAATGCTGGCACACTAAGTTACTAACAAGTATAGTGATGTATTACAGAGTCACTTTGCTGACTTTGTAACATTCGGTTACAAGGTAACCCTGGTTCTCTGAGTGTAGAGAATATCTCTCCATAACATATAGAATGTATGTTATGGGATTGCTGACATCCTGGCAGCTGACGTGAATCATCATTTAAGACAAACCATGCCTATCGTGGCTTCCTTTGCGCCATCTATAAATAGACCCAGCTGAGCAGAGTACCGTTGATTATTCTGATTTGAACTGGTCCCGAGCTGCCTCGATGTGGAGAGATATTCTCTACACTCAGAGTACCAGGGTTACCCTGTAACCCAACGTTCTCTTTCTTATGAGAATATCTCTCCATTACATATATTTGTTATGGGACTCTGTAAGACACACCGTGAGGGTACCAAGGAGACAGAGCAGACGCCACTCCAATAGCAACTCCCTCTGGTGTTTTCGAATGAGATGTCACCGCCACAAGGTGTACAAACAAACAAAAACACAGTGTGTGCAAATCATCCAAGCCACGACGCAACCTGAGCAATGTGGCTGAACGCTATATCATTATCGTATCTATATCTAGATATGAACATTCAAGATATTAATATCGAAAAAGAAACAATATAGATGATATAGATTTCCCTGCTCGCCCTGCATGTACAGCTCTGGCAGTCACAACAAACTTCATTTTTACGATTGCCCTTGAATGCACCACTAAGGCCAGCCAACTACAAACCTCATTTCATGCTTGCTGTGGATCGACAGCTGAAGCCAACCAATGACAAACATGAGGGCAGGCGTTAGGGAGACGGAGACGCGCACACACACACACAGAGTGTTGCCAACTTGGCAACTTTCTCACTAGATTTAGTGACTTTTCAGACCCTCGGAGCACATAGTTAATTTGATCTTCTCCCTCCCTTTACTGTTGTTACTTCAAACATATTTGTCTCTGTAGTGAGTTTGAGATAATTTGGAAATGATTTCTCTATTGTATATGGCTTAAAATAATCCCTTTATTTTTCTGAAAAATGCTTGGTTTTCACTGAACCCATAGTCATATTGTATCATATCGATATCAAGATATCTGGCATGAATATCGAGATAGGAAATTTTGTCCATATCGTTCAGCCCTACTAAGCAAAACAAGCCCTGCAAGACGCAAGGGCTGGGTGTGAGGAAGAGGTCCCTCAGATGGCCAGCATCCTGCTAGACCACTGACAAAGATTCTTGACTTCACCCTGGCCAGTCCAACCAGCACAGGGGTATGGTGAGTCTGACATTTCTATTTTGTAGTGGCCCTCAGCACATGCTCACCAAAAGAGGTGCTGGCAGCGTCATTCAAACAATAAAACCATGTAAACATGGTCAGAGTCCACCAAGTAGTGGTTCTGAGAGGGTGGCGCCACGCCATAAGGCCCAGGAGGTTGACATGCCCCTCGTGGAGTGCGCTTTTACCCCCACTGGCACCGGTTCGCCTGTTTCTCTGTATGCCTGCTGAATTGCCTCCACGACCCAATGAGACAGCCTAGCATTAGACATTGGTTCACCCAGGCACTGGGGCCCAAAATAGATAAATAGCTGATCCATTTTCCTGAACGCCGCTGTTCGCTGAATATAGATCTTGAGTGCCCTGACCGGACATACAGTAGTTATGACTCCTCCTGACTCCTGGGAGGGCCTAAGGGAGCACAGCTCTACCGACTGATTCAGATGAGAGTCGGTGACCACTTTGACTAGGAACGCCGGATTCTGACGACTACCATATTGCCTGGCATTGATATGCTGGCCCTGCCTGAGGCCCGCTGGTGCCCCTGCCTTTGTGGAAAGCGGATTCATCCACAGATATCCCTGCCGACGCAGGACTGGACCCAGCCTGCTGCCCCTTGAGATGTTCCCAGCACCTTCCACCATCTGAGGGCCACCCCCAACCTGCTGGTAACCAGCACCGTAGCCCGTAGGTCTCTCTGTTGGCACAGGCCCAGACTGAAGAGACACCTCTGTACTGGCCGCATGTGCAGAAGAGCTAGTGGAACCACCTGCACAGCAGCAGCCATGAGGCCCATGGTGAGTGACAGAGACACAGCCTCCAAGTGACTCTGGTCCCTGACGAAAGTCGCTGGGGGAGTCCTGCCTGTCCTGTGTCAATCTCACCAATCCTGTCCTGACATCCAGCCACATACAGAAGAACTGGGTGGTCTAAGCTGGCTGCAGATTGCACTTTTTGTCGTTGATACACAACCCTAGATCCTGGATGTGTGACAACAACATTTGTAAATGGCAACAACACTGCTGCTCTGTCTGAGCGCATATTAGCCAGTTGTCCAGGTAATTTATTACCCTCAGACCCTGCTGCCGCAGAGGCCCCAAGACTGAGTCCATACACCTGGTGAAGGTGCGAGGAGCCAGTGAGATGCCAAAGGGGAGGACACAGAATTCGAAGGTTTTGCCGTTGAAGGCAAACCTGAGAAATCTTCCGTGGCCCTACCAGATTCGTACTTGGAAATATGCATCCTTGAGATTGACTGTTGCAAACCAGTCGTCTACAAGGACAGCCTGTTTCAGTCATGGCACAGTCAACATCTTGCACCCAGAGAAACTTGTTCAGGCCCCTGAGGTCCAGAATTGGCTCCTGTCCTATCACGTTCTGGAACAAAAAAGTAATTGGAGTAAAACCCTGCCCGCCTGTCTTCCTGCCCCACCGCCCTGATGGCCTCTTTGGCCAGAAGAGTGGACACTTCTGAGCACAGCAGGCTGCAACTGGGACTGTGACAGCCACAGGTGGTGACGTGCCTGCTAGAGCCCTGACAAGGTCTTGCCCGCTGCCAGCCTTTGCTCCCTCATGAGCTTAGGAGGAAGTGAGGAGACCTCCTGTAGTTCACCTACCAGCAACCCCCACCTTCTTCTGACTTCTTCTGCCGTGTTGGCTAGTTTTGTCTGAACCGCCATAGCACTATTCATTCTTCCCAGCAAGCTATCCATTGCACTGCAGTTCTTGCTTCGGCTTTTCCCTTTTCAAAGAACTGATTTGGAGGGAGCCACCAGAGCTGCCGTAGTCGTGTCCACAGAGGGTGGTGGCCCGCAGCCAATCCTCTCTGAAGCATGCACTGTAGTCATGGCCCGACAGAGCCCAGACCAATGACCCACTGCCGGTGGTGTGTTAAACTGCTTCTTGATCACATCCTCAAAATCTGAGAGGAGGGGCACCAGGAAATGCGACTGAGGTTGAAACCCTCCCATCTCGTCATCAAAGCACGATGGGGCAGGTCCTTGGTGAGGTGGCATGTCCATCCTCAAGGCAGCTGCGGCCCTGCTGATAAGGCCCCGCTGACGAGGTGACCACTTCTCGTTAAACTCCTCCTCCTCCTTGCCATATCCGTGATGTCACGTAACAACCGTGCGTTGCTCTCTTATTCAAGCACGCAGTACCCTCTCCCGATGGAAAATCTTTAATCGCACAAAGAGGAAGAAAAGGAATACAATGAGAGAGGATGTTGGCTGCACCTGCGAATTTGTTGCATCCTCAGACCAGCTACACCACACTCGGTACCCTCAGCTCACTTTCCCTCTTCAAAAGAAAAAGAAAAATATGGGCCACGATATAAATATATCCTTATTATCACGTTAACCGGCAAAGAGCAAGCCAATAATGTCAAGCCGCATTTTGCCGTAGAAAACACCGAAATGAATGATCCGTAGCCTACTTCCTTATTTGTTGCACGCATTCCCGCGAGCAGCATGCAGAGCCCGGCGTGCAGGCACTTCTCGGCATAACACCTGTTCAGCTGCCCAGAGCGTGGAATAATGATTAGTTGCAGAGTCGAATTGAAGGTTTGCCAGCGGCCAAGACGTTCATTTTGACCGTTTTCAAATGTTCATGTGCAATAACTTTGGCTGTATTTTAATTTAGAATAGTTTTTATATAAATTACATCAAAGACAAAGAAAATATGATATGTTTTACCCATTTTGGCCATAAGCGGTCATATTGACAGCACATCATTTCGCGGGGTTTTATTGTTAGATTTTTTTCGTGCTTATTTGTGAATTTACTTGTGAGTTAATTATTATGTAGTTGCATTACATAGCCTGGTTGGCACCATGGACAAACACAAACTGAAGTTCCCACCTCCGTGAAACAGCAAGCGGAGCTGTTCAAAGTGCTGAAGTGACGTGACTCTGACTGTACAAGGGAAAGCCAAGGAACAATGTCTGCATCCTGAGCACCGTGCACACAGGGCAACTTTAGTGGGGCGAAGGCAAAACCAGAGTCTGTGATGTAGTACAACAACACGAAGTACTGCGAGGATGTTCCGGACCAGTTGGCGAGGGCGTACTCCGTCAAAGGTTGAACCCGAAGTTGTCCAGTGTCTTCTATAACATCCTCGACCTGGCTGGGATCACTGCCCGCGTCTTATTCAAGGAGCACCAGCAGCAGGAGAGTCCGGAAGAAAGTGCTGCAGCCGCTGTCAGAGGAGCTGAGGGCAGAAAGGGGCCGCGGCTGTCGGCACAAGGTGGGCAGCAGCGGAAGCAACCACCGCAACTTCAGCAGACACGGACACGGAGGCTGTGCCGGTCCGAAAGAGCTGCAAACGGAACCAAACGTCAGACACTTGAAATGCCACAAGCCGTTTGTGGTGACTGTGCGAGGAGAGCAGAGGTAATCTGCAGAGACTGTAACCAGTGATCACAACAGCTCTTTTTTATGTTTTAGATCAGCTCGTTTCCAGCTTTTTCGATTTTTTTTTAATCAAATATATGTGTGTGTGTGTGTGTGTGTGTGTGTGTGTGTGTGTGTGTGTGTGTGTGTGATATATGATATATATGTTAATTTTCTTGTCCTGAGTTTGTTTCTTGTCCCCGCCACAGTGGCTGCGCTGGTGACAATGTTGCATTGGCTGCTTGCCGTTCTAGGCAATCTTTTTTTTTTTTTTTTTTTTCTTTCAAGGCACAGAGATCCGGGGCTATTCCCAAAACATCCGCGCCTGCTTGTAGTCTGCGTTCTAGTCATGTTCAATGGAAGGCAACTAAGCAGGACGAACTGAGCCCCGTTGACTAGTGGCACTCCCATGTTATCTATAGACTCTATTATCTAATTACAGTCACATTGCTTTAGTAAGTTAAGATATTAGTCTTTTATTAGATATGGCAGGCTTGTCTTCGATAGTACTTGTTTTAACCACTTAATATCCGCACAATTGTTCACAATTATGAACTTGCTTGTTTAGCTATGCTAGCAGCAGGATTTAAAGAACTTTGGTCAGTCCCTCCATCACTGGACTGAAATAATTAGGCTAAATTTGGATGGACTGCCATGACATTTTCATTCATTCTCCACACAAAAGAAACTGTGATAAGCTGTGCTTGGACTTTTTAACATGTTCCCTGAACTAAGTTTAATCTTGCAAGACTCTTTTAGTTTTGTTTATTAATTTCTTATCTGTCCCCACTGTTGAATTGATGGGTCCTCATTTGTTACATCTAACGAGCTGTTCACCATAAAATAATGTTATTTTTGTGGGTTTCAAGAGACTTTTAGTGTCCCATGACACTTATGTAGCCTAATAGCTAGTGTCATGTGTAGGAGGTTATAGATAACAGTTAGCTGCAGGCAACATCACTCTATGAACATTAGTGCTGTCCTTCAGAAACCTAAATCTCTATAATTAAAAACATTTTATTTGATTCTTCACAGACCAGTAATTGCAACAAATGTGATTCATTTTGTTTTGCAAGATGCAGCCCCAAATCTGTTTAGTGAGGTCATTACTTCTGAATTGGATACTGTCCAAACTAGGAATTTTAATTTTGCTGCTACATATCTCTCTGCAGGCCCCAGACCAATTCAGGAGATTTTTCCTGGACAGTGTGCGTGCTGCCCTCCAGCAAATCTGCCCCGTCTCAATAACAATTATCGTTATTATAAAAATGATAACACCATGGATCCACACCAGGGGCCTCGACACTATCAGCAGTCAAGGTATGAGAACAAGTCCTGTCCTGTTGATTGCCATTGATTCATTGGGTATGTAAACCTCAGATTGTTGCTGATTATTTTTCTCCCTACAGGAATCCTCCCCGTAGTAGGTCGCAAATTAAGGATGGTCCAAATTCCACCCATGGATCTGTCCATCAGTGTGTGGCCCCTCTTAGTGATGTTATACATGAGGTCAGTGTGCGACGCTCCTTCCAGGCTGATCCAGGACCACCGACAAGGGAGATCCGGAAGACTGTCAGTCTACCCGATGAGTGTCGTAAGTCTTATGGGGTCCCTCATGAAAATGTGTACATAAAGATCTTTTCATATTCTTACAGAATGGAATAGGTTTGGTCAAGGTTGTTATATTGACTTTTTGTTGACAGGCAATGTTTTCATCACATATTCTGTGGACATAGCTGGAGAAATGCTTCCTTTTGCCAAATTTCTGACTGATCAGGGATTTGAACCAGCAGTGAGTTCTTTCATGTCTCCACCACCTTTTTTTCTGAGTGACTCTCCAGACAACCACTTTCACTCTGTCTTTTTCCTTACAGATTGACATATTTGATAACCCACTCCGAAGAATGGGCATCACCAAATGGATGGACAGATATCTTAATGACGTAAGTGATGATTGAGTCTGAGCAGAATATGATTTAACTTGCAATCTTGGTCTCCTGCAGCAGCTGACAATGAGATCATTCTGCAGAAATCAGTGCTCATCATTGTGGTCATCAGCCCCAAGTACAAGGAGGATGTTGAGGGAGATGGAGATGATGAACATGGCCTGCACACCAAGTACATTCACAATCAGGTGGGAACTGACATTACTATCAAGGCAGCTGTCAACAATTGAGTCAGGAATGTCTGTGTGAAATATCACCCTCTTGTGGCATGCTTACGTCATTAATTTTCCTCCTCCCATATGCCTTTAGGAACAAAAGGATGAGGAAATGGGACCTGCGACTTGAAAACACATAGACACATAGACAAATGCTAACAATTGTGACCAAAGAAAGAAGGAGCAGTGCAATGCTTTTTATAAAGCACTTGTGTACGTGTATTGCTTATTAATTATCAACTCATCCTGTTGCTAGATCCAAAATGAGTTCATCCAACAAGGCTGCCTGAACTTCAGACTGGTACCTGTGCTGTTTCCTAATGCAACCAAGGTAAATACAACACTTGTCTGTTTCTCACTCAGGAACTCAGGAAACAGCAAATCTTTTTTAATTCTTTACTCGAAAGTGTTTTTTTAAAAATGGAACAAATAATGGTAATAAGACAAGACAAAACATCAATTTTTTAAATACAAGTATACATTTATCACATTGTGACACATTTGGCACCAAAATAACTCAACCATGATGCCTAGATGCTATTATTAATTTACAATCTGGCACATTTGGAGACAGTTTAAAGATTACAGCGCTTGTACAATTGAAAAGAAGGTAAGGTTTTTATGTATTCAATATAAGGCGGCCAGATCTTTAAAAAGGCTTCTTCTCTAAGGGCAAACAGATCTACATTTCTGATATCTATGCAGTACATGCATACATTTTCTAGGAACAGCAAGGGCTGTATCAGTGAGTTTTCTGGAACTCTGACTTTGAAGGAGTCTCAAGTTTGTTACATTTTATTTATTTTTACTTATGGAATTGGTGTATCCATGATTTTAGTTAGGGTGTCACATAAATCATACCAAAATGCAGGAACTTTAGTACACACCATGTGCAGTGTAACATGGTGGACTCACATTCAGGGGTGAGGTAAAGTTGTTGAAGAAAATTATAAATGACCAGTCTTGCATTTAGAGTAGCAAATAAGCTATTCTGACATAAGTCACACCATAGGTTCTCATCTATAGTAATGCCGAGGTCAGATTCACACCTCTCTCTTGATTGGTGTATGTTTTGTTATGGGGAGTCCTCCATCACTGAATACACCTTCCTAGTAAATTGTTGTGAACCTTTGTTCTATGAACTATGAATTCCTCCACCTTTGTCTGGACAGGTAGTGTCATTTGATTTCCCAAGCTTTTTTCAGGAATGCTCTTCTCTCCTGCTTTTTAGGTGATAATTCATTACTCACTCCAATAATTTTATGAAGCTCATACCATAGAGCTTTGATTGAGCTCTTCTTGGGGATGGGGACCATGTGGAATTCTTCCATAGCTGGGAAACTGTGCCGCTCTCCATAGATTGTTGAAACCAGAGCTGAGATACACCCCGTTGCTGCTCTGTTCCCCGTGGTCCTTCTCAGGGCTCTGTCCACCTCCTCTGTGTTGAAGGAGAGTTCAGTTGCTGCAGGCTTTAGGGATGAGAGGGATGATTGCTTCTAGCCAGAGGGTGTTTGTCTCAAATCTTGAAAAAAAAAAAAAAAATTGAGGTTGTTCGGGAGGGATGCTGGGCTCCTGCCGGCCATCTGGATTGTCCTGTGGGATGAGGGAGCAGAGTTCACAGAAGCCATGTTCTTAATCTCCTGCCATGCTGGGCAGAGGCTCTGTTGTGGGAAATTTTCCTCCACCTTGTTCTTATTCAACTTGCCATTTTTTATGGCGCACTTCACCTCTCTGTTTACCCCCTTTTTTTTCTCAGATTTGATGCCAATGAAGAATACTCTTTAGTTTGAGTTCTTTTGTTCTCTTTGGTTTAGCACTCATCTGAAGACAGCGTGGGAATAATAACAGTAGAACAGGTCAAAAGTAACATTTAATCACCTATGTTATTTAAATGTGGTTTGTTGCTAAATGTAGCAAAAATTTGCTCTTTATTTTAGCATGTGCAACTTTACAACTGGCACCCCATAGTTAGGGCATATATCTGCTATCAACACAAGGTTATAGATATAGACACATTGCAGTTTAACAGTGTAGCAATGTATTTCTTTCCAGAAAAAAGATCAGTTTTGACTGATATATAAAGTTACTGTATTTCACTGTGCTAAAAATTGTATTCAACCTTTTTAGAGTTAACGTTTTATTTACTGTTGTAGTTTTTCAGTTTTCACCGTAAAATCTGCTGACATTTTTTACAGTGTAGTCTACATCTTTCTGAATGCCATCCATATTGATCTTTAAGCTCATATTCAGAGGGACTCCATAAATGTCCACTGCTTCTTTGTCTGCACTACAGAGACATGTCCCAAACTGGCTCCAGAGCACCAGGATCTACCGCTGGCCCCAGGACACCCAGGACTTGCTGCTGCGCCTGCTCAGGGAGGAGCGTTACATCATCCCACAGCGAGCGGCTGACCTCACCCTCACTGTCCGTCCCCTCTGAGGAAAACTGAAAAGCACAGACACTGGGGAATTAATCTGTTTAAAGAAAATGGTTTGTTTTGTCCAAACCTCACCATATTTACATGTTTCATATGCCTTGAAGCATGAGAAAGGTTTTTCTTCTTTTGCCTGTTTTTAGATACATATTTGCTGTTTGTTCTATTGATTTATGATTTTTTTTTTTTTTTTACCTTGTTTCTAATCTCACAACATACTTTGAGATATTGTTCAGACCTCTTACTTGAATAATTACACTTACACTTTATTACAAGTGGAGCTGTTATATGTGGGTTTTTCTTTTTTTTTTTTTTAGGTTTTTTTTTTTGGCCTTTTCTGGCTTTATTGATAGTACAGCTGAAGAGTGTGACAGGAAACAGTATAAGAGAGGGAGAGTGACATGCAGCAAAGGGACCTGGGCCGGGAGTTGAACCCGGGTCTACTGCAGAGCCGTGGCACATGGGTCCGAGCTAAGCGGCACCCTGTTATATGTGTTTTTAGTTTGTTTGTTTTGTCGCCTTGACCCTCTTGGGCACTCAATATATTATATTCCTTTTCTTTATTACAAGCATAAAACAATAGTTTGCTGATGTCTTGGTTGCAAACTAGCTAGCTATTTCAATTCAATTCAAACTTTAATTAAGACCCAAAAAAGTGTCTATTACAATCAAAAGAAAGCAAAATAAAACATTCAAGATAAAACCTTTTTCGCCCATTGAGTAAAACTGGATTTGGACACAGTAAGCCCCACAACCCCTTAGGGTGGAAAAAGCGGCAAAATCCTGCAACCCTCATGGATTAAGCAGAAAGAAAATGGAACAGAAACTTTTTCGAATCATAGATATCATAAAATAGTAACTTTCAGTGTTACAGCAGGCGACAAATGTATTGCCAAGTTGAATATTTATGAGCTTTGTTAACAATTTTGTAATATATCTTAATAACTTTATAACAGACTGTAGTTATTCCAGTGGCATACTCCTGGCTCCAGTACACAATCTTAGTATTTCTTGAAGAAGCCTATGATGATTGAGAAGGTGGCAGCATATTCCAAATAATGATAACACCATCAGCCATGGTTACTTCTTGGAAATGGCTTTAATTTTCAGTCAGCACAAGTTCATATTATTGATGTTTTGTTTTGGCATACTTTTACCATTATTTTGACTAACTGGCGAGGTTATCTGATTTCCAGTATGACTGTGGTTCCTTAAAAACAAAGTTAATGAGGTTTCATGAGAGCAACATTTTGATAAGGAATCTGTAGACGGGGCACAGGAAGTCTGTTCATAATGTTGAACACCAGCTCCTTGATAAGTCTGTGCTGTGTGGAACTGAACATCAGCATTTGTGCCCTATCAATGTGCACAGACTGTGTCAACTCTCTAAGCTTTTTAAACAAACCTGACATAAATAATTTGCTCACACCAGTGTGTGTGAGTGGAGCTCTGGTTATGAATGATGCTGCTGTTTGTAAATACGAAATTTGCCAGAACCAATAAATCCAGTGTTTGCTATTGTTCAGGACATGTGGCTTCCTTTTAAGGCGAGTCATAAGCAACAACACACAAGATAAATCCCCTACCGGTCCTATCCTTATCTATCAACCACTTGTAACATTAACTCCCACACTCCCTCATTTTATGACCTCTTCCTACATTTACAGTATATCAAGAACAACCAGCATTAGTCCTGCTAAAGTGACATCGATCATCTAATAATAAAAAGAGTTATCTGGTGACAATTTCCCTTTCTAGCTTTTTTCTGATATCAGCAAGTGTCCTACCAAGGAATGTGTAAAAGTTGGTAATTATGATGGCTAGCATGTTTTTCATTGAGTTCCACTCTGTAGAAAACAAAACTGGACTCTGAAGTATCCTCACAGGACGCTGCGTTGTAATGACCTTAAATTTTACTTTTAGTCTTACATTCAAAATAAAACACTTATCAGTTATTAAAGAAAGAGGTCAGAAAGGGTTTGTTATCAGTCCATTTCAGTTGTCTCCTTCCAGATATTTCCCAAAAACCCAGTAGGTGTAGCCACTAGGAAGAAAGACACATTTTTGATCTGCCCTCTCAAGCATTATTAAACCCCATTCCACCTGAGCCCTTCTCTTCATGCCACTGAATTAATGAAGCAAACAGGCCAGGGCACGGCGCTTTCCAAATTGGACAGCACTGATGCACCGGACTGTCAGAGTGAGAAGCAGCCTGTGCATATTCAACTTTTGTAGGTGCTCTGCTGGAATCCGTTTATCAGAGTTAGGATCCATTCCTTGCTTCGCCTGCTGGACAGTTTCCTCCTCACAATGTTGTGAGTGATCCCACTCACAACATTGCAGGCTCATCCCTAAATTAAAACAGTGTTTCAGGCACTTTATCAGAATCACGCTTGACTCTGTCAAAATGAGAGAGTCCTTCCAGTCTAAAAAACTACAGCACATACACATCGCCAGGTCTTTCTGCTCTGCTAAAATATGTTTTTCACGGATGCCAGTCCATCAATGGGTTTTGAAGGGTTCTTTCAAGGGCAGTGGTTTGTAGACACTGGCCACCTTCCTCCCTTCTCTCTATTCGAATTGTCCTCAGCATTGTGTGGAAATTATCCCATCGCCATAGTGTGAGGTCACCACTGGAAACACAAAGACATCTCAGTCTTATGTGATAATCAAACCATGGTCACCATCATCATTGGGGTGCTCCGCATCAAAGGATATCATGCTATTCACGAGAAGCATCAGTTGGTCTAGGTCATTTCAACATATTAGCTGATTCACACTGTGTTTCAATTTCCAGGCCTTCCACAGCATCTGTCCACAGGCCTGTGCAGTACCTATCCCGGTCCCCCTATTACATCTTCTAGCTCTGTACTAAATGAAAGTCCCCTGTAAATATATTTGGACCAGACAGAAACTATGAGAGGGTCTAGCAGCTTCTACCCTTAAAATGTATTGCTGCAACTTTCCTTACTGAGGACTTGGCAACAGTGGAAGCAATGTCTGGTTCCAAACAGGAGAATTTTAGTCTCACTGCACTGATCTTTTTTGGAACAAACCATAATACCAACGTACATAAGTTATGTACGCAGTGTTGCTTAAACAGTCACAAAACGGTCAGCAAACCTACATTGCTGAAGTCTTACAACAGAGCAAAACAGCCAGTTCAAATGATAATGGTTGAATGTACATATGAGATCATTTGATATTAAAAACAACACATCCATTCTACACACTATGAGGCTTTGGCGTCACAGACAGTTTGAGAAACTTTTACTGATGCAGGAGCAGTGTCTTGGATGCTATCTGGCTGAAAGTGATTCCCTTCCAATTTATTCTCTCACTACCATCACCATGGAACATGTGAGCAAGGGTGTTCCATGTGACACATTTAGTGTTGTGACCACCGATGGTGGCCAGGCAGCGAATCTAAAATGAAACAGAAACAGAAAATCAATGTCAATATCTTATAATTTACAGAATGTTAAGATTCAAACAACCCATCAAAATACAGGTAGAAAAATATTAAAATACTCCTAGGAGAATGAGACAAGACACATATTGATGCTCAATATTATGTAGTCAATCTTAATGTTCTTTTATTGTAATCTGTTGTAAAACCAAGACTACAAGAATGTTTTCCAGTTGCAGACTTCTCAGAAAACCTATACATCAGCACCCACTGTATAGGTTATCTGAGATTTCAGCAAACAACTGAGTAGTTCATGAAAAGCATGATTTAAAGCATTGCTGTGCATGTTATACTGCTTTTCCACTCAAATTAGCAGGTCAACACAGGTTTTTTAAAAGCAGGTCAATCCGCTAAAAATCACGTGTTGACCCCATTCACGCTTCCCACACCTGTTTTGTACAAATCGAGACCAGTTAAACTTTTTTTTTTCATCTGTCGAGACCTGTTAAAACATTTTTTCATGGCTGAAAGCTTTTGTATTGAGACCTTTTAAAAAATATTTCTTTTCATTTAATGAGACCAGTTAAAATCTTTTTGTTGCATGTCTTGAGATCTGTTAAAAAAAAAAAAAAACACAACCCCCTTGAACTGTGTGTCTTACTTTGCACCCAGATTATCTGCCATTTAACTTTCAGTATTGACTTGGACCCTCCTTGCACCTTAAGGGTGCAGTGCAACACCGCACTGTGGCTCATCTGGCTGTGTGGGAGTGTTACTCCATGGTCTGTGTGTGGGGTGTTGGGAATCTCAGCTGATCAGTTTGCCTAGAGGCAAAGCTGCTATGGTGTTATGCAAAAACATTCTGGTCCCATCTGTGATTATTTGGCCACATTGATGGATTACAAGCTAACAGTAAGCAACCAGGACGCCATGCAGACCATTACTATGTGATTTTAAATAGGGAAGAAATCCAAACCATAAGTAAACAACAAGTAAAACATAGCGCTACACAGAGAAATGTTTATTGTGTTGCATCTGTGGCATTTAGCCATGCTAAACAACCTGCCCAGCTAAGCTAAAGCATGTTGGTCATACAGTGATCATTGGCATCCACAGATATGTTTTAAACTGGTGTTTAATGCACTGAGTGAATATACATGACACACTATGTTACATTACATTACACAAACTGTATTTTTAGTCATTCATTCTGCCAGCCTAAATACTAGCTATGTGACTGGCTACTGACAAGAGTCCTTATCACAAATATATCATCTGCTGTAATACATATTTACTGTACTTCAATCATTATACTCTCCTAATTGAAATGTGTAATAATATAAAATGATGAAGGGATAATTGGAATGCCATTAGTTCACTCAATAAAGCATACGGCCTATTGGTTTGGCTCACATTGTTAGTAATACACATAGTCATAATAGTATCTATAGCAGCAATAAGATAATTGCAGATATGCAGCTTTCATTCTGGTCGGTCCATGTGAATTCTCAAAGGAGTGTTGGCTTTACGTGGATGGAGGTGGAGGGCTAGCTCTCAGAGGCACCTCTTTACTCAGTGTAAATAATAATGGAATGTGAGCTCAAATACATGTCAGTCCACATTAAGTGGGGCCATGCAGCTTGGGCACCAAATTATACAAACAACACACAGTGAATACATCGACAAAGTAGAATTCTACTCCTGAATGTAGGTTTTGTCCATTGATGAATGAACTTAACTGTATTTCTTGAAATGTACCTTACTGAGTGCTATGTAGAAGCCTGCCACAGATTTAACTGTTAGTTGCACCCAGATAAATGTGAGCCAGCATACAAGAATAAACAAGTGGGCAGGATTTCAAGGCCTTGGAGTAGCCCAGCAGTTATGAAGACAAATATTTCCCCTCTGGGCGGGGAAGGAAAGACAGAAGGCGGGGAAAGGTGAGTTTGGAGTGGAGACAGAGGGGGCTTTGTCCCCTTCTCTGACAGGTCAGCTCCCCCAATCTTCTCCCCCCATTCCTCTCTCCCTCTGGCGCTTCCTCCCTAAATCCCACCTTCCATATCCCTCGTCCCCCTGCGCCTCCTGGAGTTCACACAAACCTTCTTACTTGAGAGATGCCATCGCTTCTCTGCCATTCCCTCCTGCTTTTCCTTGCTCAACAGGTAAGAGCATTTTTGTTTTCTATTCTACCACTACAGAAAGCTGGGGTTTCTGATAAGACAACACTTGAAGGTACACAACCATAGCCATACATAGGGCAAGTGGAAAACACATGTCTGAGATGTTCGGGTGTTCTCAGAAGTAGAGAACCAGCTATTTAAAATTTTCTCGAAATGAAAAATTCTCTCGTTCTCTTGTTTTTTGGAGAAACTCCTTAAACTATATTATTAGAATCTTGATTGTTTTTTGGGGGGGGCAGTGTTATTTATTGGGGTCAATGTTAGCCATACTTTCAAGAGTAAAAGCTGGCAAAAGGGGAGCAAAGTCTTAGGACATTTATTGAAAAGCTCCTGTGGACCCATGTTCACACCCTGAAATGAGCTCATTCAATAAACCTCGCAGACAGGCATCAGATTTTTTCAGTGACCCTTGGATGCACTGAGCAGTCAGGGGAATTTGAGTTCAGGCAGCACTATGTGTAGACTGTATTATAGCAGATACCAAGCAAAGAAAAGCAAAAATATAGTGCCTACAAAACATTTTTCGTTGTTTTTTTGTTTTGTTTTGATTTGTTTAGTTTTTTTGCTTAATTTGGGTCTTTAATCTACTGAAATAAAATATAAAACACAATAGGAATTTAAGATAAATGATCTGAAGCCTGACTGAACTGATTTGAAATCATGCATGCATATATGGGAATAATAAAATAAGGGAGTGTGTTCAGCTGCGTTATTAATGTTATAAGTCCATCAGTGAGAGCAGCCTCTCTGCTGCACTGCTTGTTCAGGTGGGTCTATCTTTGGACAAGATTCTGAGCAGAGGCAGGGTTTTGGGGCAGAGTTATTTTCTTCACAACAGAGTTTGTTTAACATGCAGAATGCTGCGTTGTGTGTTTGTTAGCTCATCAGTGGTTGTCAGCTGGTCTTGTTTGTTACTGCTGACTGCTTCTCCACTCTGTTAATGTTACATTGTAACGGCTCAAGTATTCACAAACATGTGGCCTGCTTGATGTTCGTCTCTCAAACGTAATTATCCAGTCATTACCTAAAAGAAACCTTAGCAGCAGCTGCCTTGTTTGTAGATAAACTTCCAAATATTTCTTGTGTGTGCATTGTATAAGTTGTATGGCACTACCCTCACAGTTATGTATTTTTTCATTCTGTAACGCACTTGGCATAGGTAGCCAAGTTTAATGGGTGGATCAAAGTGTAGGAGGCACACGATGAAACGGTATTTTACAAATTGACATTTCTTAATCTAAATCTAAATCCTTCCTTTAAGGCACACCAACAACCGAATACTTTCATGCTTAACTGGAGTGTATTATTTGTTCTTATTTCCTGTCAGTAGAACAATCACTTTATTGTTTGTTCAGTTATGGCAGCACACCTCTATTTTGTTAAAGGAGCTCTGAACAAGGTCTGCCCATCCAGAGCAATAGCTAGATCCAGTACACTAGGTGTCAACCACCTCCCTGTGAATACATGCGCACAGCAGTCTCTGACTTCCTGCAGCTGAGTAAGCCTCAGATGTACCTTATCCACTTAATTCTCCTGCAGGTGGATATTAGCTTGGTAGAAGAACAGCACTTGGTTCAACTTAAGTCAAGTTAGTTGTGATGCTGGCTCTCTTCCCTCGCTTACTGTGGTGGTCACAGCGCTCTCAGAGACGTTTTGTCATACTGATTTGGCCGGCCTCATGGCAGATGCTGCTGGTGGAGGTCCTCTCATGGCCTGCTGCACTTAGTCCAAACCTCACATGACCTGTTTCGATGTCAATAATTGTATCTTTATTTTTTGGTAAACTGTACTTCAGAGGGGGCATGAAGGCAGAAAAATAGAAAAATATATCTCAAATGTAGCTAGGATTGAAGGAGCAACTGGCAGCCGTATAGGCATGCTCTGCCATCATCATAATAACCAGTAGGACACAGGAGTACAGCCAAGAACAGGCACTGGGCCATGGACATGGGTTCCAATGATCTCCCTCCCTCTTGTCCAGTGACTGCCATGGCGGTGATAATCTGTCAGCATAACTAACACGTTAAAAATTCCAAACTGTTAATTCAGATCAGCTGTTGTGTTAATGATTTGTGCTTGTGTTTTTTTTCTCATGGTTATTTAAAACAAACAGCCAGGGTTGGAGCTTATGTAGGGTACAGTAACCATAGTTTCCCCAGTAAACACACAGACTCTTTGGTCATGGCAGTTGCAGTGTCTCTGGGTTGACAGGCCGAGTGGTGGAGTGGCGGCAGGGCAGCCTGGCCACAGCCCACCAAGGGGACACTCTGAAGAGAGACTCTGAGGATGACTAACCCCGACAGGGACAGGGGAAGACTGGGACTGGGGCCAAGAGAACATGAGTGGGATCCATAATGACACAACTATCATAGTTGACGTTAAGTTAAGGGTAGCTTCGATAGCTCATCAATAGCTGACATTAGTTATCGTCAGACCTTGTTCCTGCATAGGTGTTTTAGACCAGAATAACATTAAAAATGAATTTTAATCCAGGCTGGCTTAATGTGATAAGCAAACAGCAGAGAGTAACATACTTGCTGTCTGAAAGTTTCGAGTAAAATCCATTAAGCAGTTGCTGTATGCTAGGGTCTGCCAGTTGGGTGACAACAAGGAGCTTACATTAAAACCTGTATATAGCATTGGAGGTGGAGCTCTATTCACGTTAATATTTATCTCTGGAAAAAAAACTTGTTTTACTCAATAAACAAAAGATATCACCAAGCGTATTCTAACTGAGGAAAAGGTTAGGACACCATACCCCCTAATAGCTAGTGTTACCCACTTTGGCTGAAATAACTTCATAACTGCTTCTTGTAGCCATCTACCAGTCTCTGACATCGGTCTAAGGAAAGTTTGCCCAACTCCTCAATGCAGAATTCTCATCTGTGAGATGTTTGAGGAGTTTCTTGCATGTACCGCCTGTTTCAAGTCACTCCACAGCATCTCATTGGGATTAAGATCTGGGCTTTGAGTTGACCTTTCCATTTCTCTTTCTTTAGCCAGTCCCTGGTAGATTTACTGGTATGTTTTGGGTCATTGTCATGTTGCACGGTCCAGTTCTGCTTCAGCTTGATTTTTTTTTTAGATTGTTCCACATGTTCCTCAAGCACCCTCTGATACACGGTAGAATTCATGGTGGATTCTATGATGATGAGCTGGCCAGGCAGCAGCAAAGCATCCCCAAACCATGAAACCTCTACCTCCACGCTTCATAGTTGGTATGAGGTTCTTTTCTTGGAATGCTGTATTCTTTTGAGATAATTTTAAATCCCTTACCAGACTCATAAACTGCTACAATTTTCTTTCTGGAGGCCTCAGACAGCTCTTCTGATCTTATCTCTTACCTCTCCATGGCATTTACTTTCACTTCAATAGTCAGGAGTACACCAAACTAAACGTCTGAGTTTCAAATAGGGTAAGCCTCCTTCCAAACGCTAAGTAACGTTCTAATCATGTGCACCTGATGTAATACACTTGTGTGTGATTTGTGCCATTTTAAGTGGGAATAAATGTGGGGATGTCCTCATTTGTTCTTCACCAGAAATTGCATTTTATTAAAAATACATTGAAAAGAAAGGTTAAAAAATGTTTTGTCCAGTTTTAAAAAGTATTTTCTTGAGGTGCCGTTTAGCTCAGTTGGTAGAGCAGGCGTCCCATGTGCAGAGGCTTTGTCCTCGATGCAGCGGCCTGGGGTTTGATTAAAGGCCTGGGAACCATTTGCTGCGTGTCACTCCCCCTCTCTGTTACCCTGTTTCCTATCATATCTTCAGCTGTGCTGTCAATAAAGCCATAAAGGCCAAAAAATATACTTTAAAAGTATTTTCTTCAACTATAATTGTTTATATAACTTAAATCTATCAGTATTATCTATATAGTATTTGTTAAAATTGATATTAAATATCCATATGTCCAAGTATGTTCAAAAACACAGAGGATTTCATAGGGTGTCCTAATTTTAAAATTAAAAAGAGCCGTAGAAGGGCATCAACCCAACAGCAGGACTGGTATCTGCTCTTTTGTGCAAGGAGGAACAGGAGTCCTGCCAGAGCCCTACAGATGATCTCAGACGTGCTCTAGTGGGACCTGTGCTGACAGCCCAGCTTGACTGGCATTCACGTGAGAATGTCAGAATTGTTCTTTCTTTGGTGCACCATTCTCTTCGCAGATAAGAGCAGATTTGCACTGAGCACATGTGGTGTGGTGAAGATTATGCTGCTTGTGACGTCATCCACCATGAGTTAGGCAGTGGGTCAGTGATGGTCTGGGGAGACATATCTTTGGAGGGTCGCACAGAATTTCATGTCATAGCGACTGTCAGACTTTATGCTGGGGTGGTGTGCCCGTGTTCCTCCTGGTGCAGGACAAGACCTGGCTTCATGTGGTCAGAGTGTATAGGCAGTTCTTGGATGTCAAAGGGACTGATGCCATTGACTGGCTGTCATTTTGTTCTCAACAAATTACACAACGCACATGAGCAAAGATTTTCAACTTGAATTCATATGATCTGATGTGTGATTAAAGTGTTCCCTTTTTTTCAGTCAAATGTTTGCCAGGACACTCAAAACAGATATCTGTCCTCCTCCTCACACAGTGCTTCAGCAAGGCTCAAAACAATGGGCAGCTAGCTTCTGGAGACAGGAGGGCTGCGGCTGAAAGGCGGCAGTTCTGTCAGTGGCCCTGCAAATGTCAGCAAAGACCATATTGTGCCCCGGGGGTGAGCTCTGTCCTGGATGGATGTGGCTGCTGCAAGAGCTGTGCCAGGCAGTTTGGACAGCCCTGCAATGAGAGGGACATCTGTGACCCACACAAGGGAATGTACTGCGACTTCTCAGCTGACCAGCCAAGATACGAGGTTGGAGTATGCGCATGTGAGTGCCTGTCTTTTTTTTTTTTAATATGTCCAAATATGGTAATATTAAGGTAGCAATTTCTCTTTCAGCCTAAATGTGTTGGGCCCATTGTCCTGCCCTATCCAGGCTGTGACTGGTCACCCATGAGAGCAATGTCATTATGTAAAGTTGAACGTTTGAATTTAAGGCATCCCACATAAATAAAAGCCCAAGGTGGATTTTGTTTAGGTGAGATGCCTTAAATTGAAACGTTCAAACATTGTCTTATCCTTGTTGTCTTCTTTCATTCCCAAAGACTGGGTCCCTGACAACACACACATTGGTCGCAACAAAAAGACTATATTTTGGTTGCCAAATGAATTTACCCACACACACATTTATTTATTAGTAAAACAGATTTTAAATGAATCCCAAACAGGCAAATAATCGATTTAGGGTATTTAAAATTGCTGTTTTACTGAGAGAAAATAAGCTTGTTCACTCTGCCTTAATCCATGTATTTGATCTTATTTATACAGTATTTAAAATATATTGAAATTGACTTAGCTATTCAACACTATATAAGATAATACAGAGACTGCAGTAAAAAAAAATGGTGTGGGACAATTATAAATGTTACACAAAAAAAAAATGTGCACACACAAAATATAGTGTTCTACGGAGGCCGAGAACGGCCATGGGTTTTTATTCTTTTTTATGCACTGTTATCTCGTGATAACGACTTATTATCTGGTTATCTCAATATAACAAAGGTTGTTTTCTCATGATAAGGAATTAATTATTTCGTTAGCCCCATATAAGAAACATTGTTTTATCGTGATAACAAATTAATTAATGTGTTCCGTAATATTAAATGAATTACTAAACGTTTAATTACGTTACACGTTACATTACTAAATTAACGTTAGCCTACATTTACGTTACCTTAGCTGAAGCAGCTGGATAGATGGGAGTTTGTCAGCCTCTCATCTGGTGACTGGTAGCCCCTAAACAAACCCGGTCAAGTAAACAAACTAACGTAAAGTGCAAGTTACTGGTAGGTAAGTAGGTAATCCGTTATCACGAGAAAACTGATATCGAGATAACAAGATAATAAGTCGTTATTGCGGGATAACAGTGCATAAAAAAGAGGAAAAAACCATGGCCGTTCTCGGCTTCCGTAGTGCACACCACTTTTTAAGCAAAATTTTAGATGTATATGGCTGCATTCAAATCTCCACCCTCCAGATTTGCAGACTGAGTGCTCATGAACTTCAGTTGTATATACTGTGACGTGTTCACTTTCATCAAGTCTGTGAGTGTGTGAGACCGCAAGGCAAAGGCTACAAAATTTAAATACATTTGCTTACCTCTATAACCTGTATCATAGTGTGGTTACATTTTTATTTCTGGCCTACACAATTCAAGTAACATTTCAATCCAAAAATATTTTTACACATTCATAAAGTTCTACAGTGTCACACCATTTTGCAATAAATTGTGGATAACTGAATAAGTGAATCCCAAGCAAGCTCTCTCGAAGTCTGCATGAAGTCCACTTGAGAGCCTGTGTGGACTGGAAATATGTGGGTTTGGACTATCTGAGAAGTTTTCAGTGCAGCCTACAAATGGCTTCAAGATCAGCCAGGACTGCACAGAATCAATCAATGGCGATTGCCGCATAATGTATGCTGGTTAGATTCATGATCGACTTGGTAATCTCACAGAATTGAGGTGGTTTTTGGAGGCAGGCATTGAGCAGGCCCCCAGGACAAGCAGCAGGTTTTGAAGCCAGTCTTGTTGTGCAGTGTGTTTACTGTGTTATTACACAGTCACGTGATGCACTGGGTGATAGCCACATCACGCATGCCAGTTAGATTTAGACGGATCTCAAATGCTGTATTGTAGGCAACTGGGCTTGTTTCAGTTTCTTTAAAATGTTTCACCTCTAATCCAAGAGGCTTCTTCAGTTCTAACTAAAGGCAGGAACACACTGGCCCAACGGTTGAACGTCTGAAGTGCTTGGAGAGACTTGGACGTGGTCGGGAACAAATATGTTCGGTGTTTTCAGCTACGCTGGAAGCTTTTGGAGCCGTTCGGACGCTGTCTGCTCAGACTCAGCATGCGAAGTCTGAGGAGGGCCGTCGGACGTCTGAGCCATTGGATTCTCTGATTGGCGGTGTGCTAGCGAATCAGCGCGATGTGTTGGAGGGTCGCAATACTGTGTGCGCGTTGGTTCCGTACACACTCCGTTCAATCATTCCCCGTTGTCATGCTTTGCTGTCCTAGCACGAGATTAGTTGTTAAGGCCGTTCAGGACGAATTAATTATGTTCGTTTGGTAATGCCTCGCTGCATGTTTAGTATGCAACTGTTTTTATCTGAAATAGTTAAGTTTCGTTTTGATCGAAAGTAAAGAGAGTTGCGTGCATAAGCCTCTCGTTTACAACTCTCAACACAAGCGCCACCCGCTCATTGCATCTTGCACAAGCGCAGAACGTACACGCTACTGTGCAGTAGGTAGCACGTCGAAGCGGTGTGTTTCAATGCAACATTTCTGCTGAATGGGTAAAACAAGAGGCAACAGAGTGGTCAGAGAGTGGTCGGATAAGGGAGTTGGGGGTCTGGGTGGTGTGTGGGGGCCTTAACTGGAGAGGAGTTTGCCGGATTCTCTCATTAAAGACACATGAGAGCTCTGAGTTTCAGAGTCATTAGGGCCACTTGTGGGTCGTTGACCCAGCTGGCATTCGTGTGGGTTGCTAGGGCCAGGTGAGCCCAGGTGTGAATGGTTATTAAGCTGTCTGGGGAGAAAACTCAGTACTTCATTGTAGGTGGGTGATGTCTTAAGGCCCCCACACACCGCCCAGACGTACAACTGCCTTATACGACCACTCTCCAACCACTCCGTTCTGCAGAAAAGTTTCATTGAACACACTGCTTGGACGTGCTGCCTACTCCGCAGTAGCGTGTACGTTCTGCGCTTGCGTGAGATGCAATGAGCAGGGGGCGCCTGTGTTGTGAGTTGTAAACGAAAGGCTTATGCAAGCAACTATCTTTACTTTCGATCAAAAGGCAACTTAACTATTTTAGATAAAAACAGCTGCATACTAAACATGCAGCGAGGCATTACTAAACGAACACAAATTAATTTGTCCTGAACGGACATAAGAACTGGTCTCGTGCCAGTACTCCAGAACATGAAAACGGGGAATGACGGAACGAGGGCATAGAAAAACAAAGCACACCCAGTATTCCGCCCCTCACACGCCCCGCTAATTCGCTAGCACACCGTTTTCTTGTCTCCCCAATGTACAAATCTTTGAGTTCCTGGCTGCACTGAATAGCATGTCTACATTACTCTGTTTATGTCTTGGTGTTTTGTCCTTAGGATGGACAAGTGCACCTCAGTGTGTTGGTCTTCCTGAAAGTTGCAGACTTTATGAAATATTATGCATCTTTCAAGAGGACTGTGATTTTCCTCGTTGTACTTGTTGATGTCGTTCTATTCTGCTTGCTTTGACATGTTGTGATGCTTGTGCCTTTTCAACAAACTTGGAGACATTTTCCAGGACATTGCTTGGTAGTAGAATACAATGCAGAGCTGAGTTCCCTCCCCAGACAGCTTAGGGGCCATCCACAGGGAAACGCTTCTGTGTGTAAACGCACGTTTTGCATCATTTTGGCCAATCATCCACATGGATCCTGTAAACGCAGCGCCTGTAAATGCACTTTTGTGAAATCTGGTTTCAGGGTGAAAACATCTGAAAATGCTGCCCTTGCGTTCTCATGTGGATGGCGAATCCACATACTTTGCGAATCGATGACGCCATCGCCCCACCCCTCGACCTCTTGCCTTCAACCTCTTAACCCTGTGACATCGCATAACAACAACAACAACGGCGGACTATGTGCTTGTGTTCGTGCTGCAGAAGATATTGAGCCTATCAGGGTTACTAAAGCAAAATGTTATGCCGCTCTGCCACTACGCTGAGCAAAAAGGATTATGGACAACCGACTAGCCATTTTCTTCTTCTTGTTGTGTTCGGTTTCTCCTTCTACTGTCTGTTTGCATACAGTGAGCAAGTTTTACGTGCATGCTCCATCTCTTCTTAAAAAAGCTATGCACAGTTTTATAAAGGAGGGACCAGGAATGTAGATTTATGCACAAATTCACTTTGAAGGCCCACTGTGAATCGGTCATGACATTTTTAAAAATGTGGATCCCCAGAAAAAAGTTTGTCCAGACTTTAAGGAGCATTTTTAGGGCTGAAATGCTTTGTGAGTATCTTTTTCTTCACAAGGCTCTGGTCTTATATTTAAGGAAAAAGCAAAATTTTCATAAAATTTTGTCACTATGAGCAACTAAATATTAAATTTCAGATAATAACATAGCATCCCAAGCTAAATGTAGGGCAAATACTGTATTCAACTTGTGTAACTAATGCCTGCAATACAGCAATTATTTATAATTATATTAATTATATTTATAACACTGTGAAAAATAAGAAAAACATAATGACACGATAATGCTTTGATGCCCCCCTTTGCTTCCTTTTCAACGCAAAAAGACAAACTTTTTTTATGCATGAAGACTCAGAGTAAGATCATCCATAGAGTAGCACTGCCTCCATCAGTGATAAACAGAGCCAGAAAATGTTTCCCTGCTTCTTTCAGACATGATGGCCATAGGCTGTGACCTGAATGGTGTCCACTATAAGAACGGAGAAGCTTTCCAGCCCAGCGCCCTCTATAAATGCACTTGTATTGCTGGAGCCATTGGTTGTATCCCTGCTTTCATCGAGAAACCTGCTGGACTCTTAGACCCTGCCTCGCTGATGGGCAACATGCCAGCCGGACTTCACAGTGCCCAGAGCCCAAAGAAGAACCAGCAGGACACTACCTACATGTCAGGTGTGTTTATAGAGTAAACCTGTGGAGAAGGTCCAGCCTATTCATTTTGTTTTGACAAATATGACCTTAAAATAATAAAACAATATTTTTAAGGGCATATTTGGATTCCTTGATACATGTAAATAACTGTTAGTACTGGGGAAAATAACAAACATCATATTTTTTACTAAATAGGCCCTACTTTGAAATTGCACCAATATTGTAGGGGTGACTATTGGTACTTTCATGAAATATTAACACAATGACATTTCTGATCAATAATCATCATTAAAGTGGATATAATGACTAAAGTGGCAAAGACAAGTATCAGAACAAGTAGAACAATCTGGTAAGTTGGTGACATTATAACACTTACTGCAATGTAACCTTTAAAACCAGGAAAAGAGACCAGATATGCCATATAGCGATATCCAAAATAACTATGGATATATAGATAACTATATATTGTATTGTTGATGGTTGTATCTAGCCCTACTGTGGCGCAATTAAAAAATGTTTTTCTTTACAAATTGTAATTTGGAGTAATTTTATACAGTTATTAGCCAAAAGCTTTGAGAAAGTAGTTAAGTAAAATTTTTTCATCTCATTTTGTCACATAATTTCAAAGTTTTTCATATAAACTCAATAACTAAAATTTAATTAAATTAACGCTGACTTAAACATAAACCTTGTGTTCATTCATTTATTATTATATGTTATATATTATAACATATATTATTATATATATTACATTATATTATTAGATTTATTATGTTTCAAGTGTTTACTATCCAAGTATTATTTATAAAAAGCAAGCATTCAAGTATTACAGAACATTACATTATATACAAAAATATTTTTCAAGTGTTTATTATCCAAGTATTATATAAACTTAGCACAAAAAGTAAGGACAATTTTGTTTGCTATTTTTTTTGGTGTAACAATGCTTGGCAATAAATCTTATACCAATGAAAAACCTGTTCATTTCCCTTTTGAATGGTACCACATTTGTAAGGAACATGGGATGAGCGATGAGTATGTGGGTTGTGCCCATGAAAAATTTGCCAAGTCTTTTCTGCCAGCGCCAAACATCTATTTCTGCTGTTGCTATTGACTCTGGTTTTGAGTTTCTGGCACCATAAGTTGCTGACAATCAGGTGCCATTGTCCCCGAGACCTGACATGTTCATTAAAAGTTCATATTGGCCCGGATACAATTGCTCAATTTGTCGCCCTTTGCGTACATGGCCCTGTCTGGTCAGTATGACTCACTGGAAACAAATTTTGCCCACCCCTGATCTGCAGTGTTAACTTGTTAAAGGAAACTGATACCTGGAGTCTTTTGGTGGTCTGCTTGGCAGTATGCTGGCACACAGACTAGCTCATTGTGCAGGATGTTGTTGACACAGTGCCCTTTAAATGTAATACTGAAAGCTTACAGGGATCCTCCTTTAGCCTGGAAGAAGAACTGTCTGATCCAGACCACTCCCTGGAGCCCCTGCTCCAAAACCTGCGGCCTGGGCATTTCTGTGCGTGTCAACAATGACAACAGCAAGTGTGACATGAGGAAGGACCGACGCTTGTGTCTGCTGCGGCCATGTGAGAAGAGCGTGATGAAGAGCGTTAAGGTGACAAGCTCGTCAAATCCTGTTCAAGTGACACATTTTTATGTAATATCAAGAAATGTATATATTATATCACTGTCTTCCCTTCATATATGTAGGTGCAAAAAGGAAAGACGTGCCAGCCTAATTTCCAAGCAAAGAAAGCAGAGAAGCTGACACTCTCGGGCTGCACCAGCACCAAGAAGTTTAAGCCCACATACTGCGGTGTTTGTTCAGACAAGCGCTGCTGTGTCCCTACCACGTCACACATGATCAAGGTCAACTTTACATGCAAAGGGGGCTCCAACACACAGTGGAAGATGCAGTGGATAAAAGCATGCGTGTGTCAGAGGAAGTGCAATGATCCAGGTGACATGTTTTCTGACCTGAGGTTACTCTAACGGATCCATCAAAGAAGTCCAGCGACTGGGACACAGATCACAAGCCCTGCTGTGGCAGTCTAAGTACTGACACATACATTTGTTAGTAAGATCTTCTCAGCAGTGGAGATGTGCCTCAAGAAATCTCAAAAACTGCTAAGTGGATAAATGAAGAAATATGTTAGTTATGATAATAAAAGCTTTTATGAACATTGTCTTCAGGACATGTATGTGCAATAACAACAAGGAACGTGGCCAGTGCAGGAACTGTTTTCCTGCTTATTTTTTCATAATTCAATCAGGTCACAAATAAGGCAATCGTGATATATAACTTATAAAGGTATGTACAAAAGATTTTGTTGTGTGAAGTCATTTTTGAAAGATAATCAACGCTATACAGCAGACAGAGGAAGACCATCAGCGACACCACAAGAGGGGACCTTCATCTGGCAATGCTGAGTCTGTGTGCATCAGGCATGAGTCTTCCCTTTGTGCCATCAAGATGGTTGTACTCTTCAATCAGTGAGCTGAGAGAGCTAATGGCCTCTGAGAACATGTTCTGCTCCATCCCTTCTACATGCAGGTAGTGATGTAAGTGAGCCTTCAGAAAACACAGAAAGAGTTAAATGTGCTTTTTTTAGTTATAAAGTCAGAATATAAACAAATTTACAAAAATGATCCTTTTTGGCCCACAAGAATTTCTGTACACTTGTGATAATGTTACAGATAAATGGCCAATGTTACAATAATGTGGAGTTTACTGACTAGTTGTGTCATGGATAGGTGCTGCACAGTGATGTAGCCTAACTTTATGGAAGCTATTCAAATAAGAAAAAAATTGGCATAAACACAGATGCAGAACTGCGAATCATGCTTCCACTAGGGTTGCAAATAATGACACCTTTCATTCATTACATTACTCACCTACCAATTACTGTGCCTGTTTATTTTCCAATTAATTGTTTTTCGTCTACAAATTACAGATGTACTCCACAAATTACCAGCACTACTACGCTTTTTTGCGTATTATTTCAACAGACAATAACATAAAAATGATGATGTAATTTTATTTATAATAAATAAATAATTAAATATTTTGTGACACATTGTCAGCTTTTGTGAGACAGATGTTACACTGGCCATACTCTGATTTTAATAAAATTTCATACTAACTGTTTGACTCTAGCAGAGAGCTACTTTATGTTGTATTTCTACTTGTTCTAACTATCTGTCCAAAAGCCAAAAGCATGAAATTTTCTAAGATAGTGGAGAAAAAAATTAGTAAATCCTTACATTTGACAAATTTTCCCAGAATGAATATGATGGTTTCACTTAATGAAAGATTAGTCCCTTTGCTGAATATTCTCATGCTCTAGAAACATGGACTGAGTTGAAATGCACCTTCTTCCTGTAGAGTTTAGTGAAGCGTTCTCTCAGCTCCATGAATGTGGCCTTCACACAGGTGTTGTTGGCCAGGGCTAACAGGAAATGGGAGTGACCCACAGGAGGCACTGAGCACAGGCCTGTCTTCCAGCCTTCCTGGTTCCACGAAACAAAGGGCAGCGACAGCTTCAGTCTAGAGCAGGGAGATGACTACAGATCAAATTACAGTGTTTATCGTGCAGCAAAGAGGATATTTTACACTATCTACAGGAGTCTTAGTAGCAATTCAGTCATTATCTACTCACTCCCATGCTGACTGAAAGTTGGGTGAAGTTTACCACATAATAGCTTTGTAGCATTCTCCTATTCCAGGGTTTCTAACCCATGGGCTGTGGAAAATTATAGCTCATGTCTGGTCCGTATACCCAAAAACTTTGGGAACCCCTGTCCTAAACAACTGAAGTAGATGGACAACATGACCCTATAATTATATCAAAATATTTTTAAGGGCATATTGGGATAAACAATATATACCTTGATATTTTTAAATCACCTCAAAAACGTAGTAACACAAGGACAGGGAAAAAAATTTAACATCACAAAATGTTTTATTAAAGAGGCCGGTCTTCAATATCATGTTGCAAAAAATTGTCAGGGTGGTATTTTCATGAAATATTAAGACAATGAAATTTCTGATCAATAAGAATCAGTAAAGGGGATATAATGATTAAAGAACTAAAGACACATATCAGCAGTAAAACAGTCTGGTAAGTTCAGAAAATTATATCACATACTTACGTGCTGCGTTTAAAACCAACAGTTATGCCATGACATAACAATATCCCAAATCTTAAAAGGTATATCGTCTTACAACATGGTAACGATATATATCGTATATACCGCACTGTTTCATTATCTAGTAAATACTGACTGAATCTTCATTTTTGGGTAAACTTTACCCTTTAATGATGACACAGACAACTTTCTCTTCTTTCCAAGTGATATTACTGATGATTCCGCTGTTGCAAAGAAAACCAAATAGCTGTCCATTTTCCTCGGACTAGCAACTCCGAACAACACAGGACAAAACGTGATTTCTTTCATTAATTACACCATGATCATGCACTCTGCTCTCACAACAGCTTCTTTTTCAGTTTCTCTTCAGAGGAGAGCTGGGTGCTGAATGGCGCAGTCATGAATCATTGCTGTCAGTGCTGAATGGGGTTTCTACTTGGGAGAGTGAATGTGAAGGTCATTTATGCGCCTATTGAATGGGTGTACTGACTCCTCTGCTGTTTTGATGCTGAATGAAGGTAGAGTGAGAAAAAAGTGCTCTGACCTCTCGATGTTCCTGCGGAGGTCTGACATCTGCACATTGCCCCTAAGCATGAGGGCACAGGCCAGGTAGAGGCTGTGTTTTGGATCACCTCGTATGAGCTGGTGGTCTTTACTAAAGGCATCACTGAACATCTGATCCAGTCTAGAGGGCACAGGCAGAGGAGAGATCATGTTCACACCATGACAAAGACTTCACAACGCAGAAAACAATTCTCAGTGCAGCAACTTCTTTCCATATATTAGATTTACATCATGACACACAACTGCCTGCTGTCTGCTTGTTTATCACCTAATGTCTGGCTTTACTGGAATTTTAAAAATGTTTTGTTTACCCAGGCACATTCTGCTGAGCGGGCAAGGTATTTTTAAGCAACACCCTGCTCTGCATTCATACAGTCACATATTTTCACCTCTGGGAGCTGCCCAATACAACCACTGCTCTTTTTGACCAATGAGCACCTTCTCTGTAGCAGGTCTATATGGCTCACACAAGGCCGCTTTTATGGAAGCTCTTTTTGGGGAGGAGGTGGGAGGGTGAAATGGTGCTTTTCCTGTCACAAGCCTGCTGCCTAAACTTGAAGATGCCACCCTTGTTTATAACAGGAGGGTTTAGATTAGACAAAAAATAATGACCATGTTTTATATAAATGACAAGAAATAAAATATGAAAAAAGCTTATGTTTTGGGAGTTTTTCGATGGAGCCCTCAGATCATTTTTATCATCTCTGAAAGAAAAACTGGGCAGGCCATAGGTCTGTTCAATATACATGATGTATACTGTTTTTCTGACATGAGACTACTTACTGTCTAAAATTTGCCATATATCACATTATGGCATAACTGTTCTTAGTTTTAAAGGCTGCCTTACAGTAAAGTGATGTAATGTAATTATTTAAAGCATCAGGGTAGTGTACATATTTTTCAAATAGTATTTGATTAGATAATATTACATCAGTCATGTTCTATAATGTTATCATTTTACTATATTCAGTAACCTAAATAAATGATTCTATACGGAAAAAAGTAACAAGCCCCATCTGCAACACATTAAGGGTGATAGATTCAGTTGCAGATATATCAGAACATGTATATCATGGCAGATACACCAACTAGACTCAGCTATAAACACTACAATGTGAAAGTTTAAAGAGCTCAGCACTGATCTGAAAGAGCCCGTTATTGATTTGAAGAAGACAGGAAAGTCACTTGGAGCCTTTTCAAAGCAGTTACAAGTCCCAAGATCAACTGTACAATCAATGTTGGTAATTATAAAGTGCATTGCCCAGCTGTGTCACTGCCACCATCAGGAAGAAAATCACGCTGCTGAAAAAAAGAGTCTACTGAAAAACCACAAAAAAACAAGTCTGCAATGAATTAGAAGCTGCTCAAGTGTGTTTTTCATCAACATGAGCTGAGAGGCTGCCATGCGAGAAAGAAGCTCTTGCTCCAGACACTGCATCTTAAAGCTCAACTCAAGTTTGCTGCTCATCCCACGGACAAAGAGAAAAAGCTTTCTGAAGGGTTGTTTGGCCACCATAAGCAGCAATATGTTTGGAGGTAAGAAGGTGAGGCCTTCAGCCCCAAGATCTGTCAAGCATGGTAGAGGTAGTTTTGTGATGGGGTTGTTTTGCTGCCAGTGCTCTAAACAAAGTAAATGGAATAATGTCGAGGGAGGATTATGAAGAAAAAATATTCAGGAAAACCTTAAATCATCAGCCAGAAGATGGGTGCATTAGGGTGTTCCAATAGGAAAACTATCCCAAACATATAAAGTGGTAATGGAATGTCTAAATCAGGCTAGAATTGAGGTTTTGGAATGGTCTTCCAAGTCCTGATTTGAACCCCATAGAGAACATGTGGACTGTGCTGACGGAAAAAGTCCATGCCAGACAACCAACAAATGGAGCTGAGCTTCACCAATTCTGTCAAGAATGTTTACTTGAGGGGTTCAACATTGCCCCATTAGACTGATTTTAGTCAGTGTATATTAAGTTTTCAGATGTGTACATCACAAGAAGTAATAAAGTAGTGTCTCTGGCAAGTCAAACTTTCATGGGAATCTGTTAAGAGCCCCACTTCTTTTAATATAAAAAAATATATTTGGCATCAGTGGATCCATAAATGTACTGCAAGAACAAGATACAATATACATTATCTACATTTTGTCCCCCCGACTACAAGAACAATGCTGTTTCATTCATATTATCTTTAAATAACAGATGAAGTAACAATGTAAATACATCCTTCTAACTAGTGTCCAGAGTCATCATTGCAGTCAACATGAGGCACGTGTTGAGGGAAGGACGGTGCTCATGTGAGCTCTATACCCTGACCATTGCACCATTCAAAAGAACTGTGAGGCAAAATCAGCTGCAGTGACAGCCAGAGAGCAGACCTTCTGGTTGGAACACTGACATCTGCCAGCGGGTATAGAGGGGTGAGGCTTGGAACGAGGTAGTGTAAACGAGGGAAGGGAACCAGGTTCATGGCGATCTCATTCAGATCCATGTTGAGAGATCCCTCAAAACGAGCTGAGCTACAACAAAGGAAACATATAGAGACAATGAAATTTTTTTTAATTTAGCAGGAAAAGGCTAGTATTATATAGTTATAACTACCGGGAAAAAAATCCAATTTAACAATGCCTCCGGCTCTCTGCTCTGCTCCATGGACAATATGCACCCACTATATA
>JARJLU010001798.1:0-33539 GCA_030272975.1 Sparidentex hasta | reverse complement strand
TCTCTCTCTCTCTCTCTCTCTCTCCTATGATTACTTCATTTTTTATATATATAATATTATATTTATATATAAACTCTTTTGGATTTCCTCTCTCTGGCTCGGAGACGTATTTATTTATCGCACCTCTCAGCAGTTGGACTGGACTTGAGCGGCTCAGGATTTTTTTTTTTTCCAACTGTGGAGACGGATACTGATCAGGAAGGACGTTAAAGGCGCACTACGCACTTCTGGAGATGAAGTTCAGACTCACATTTGCGATATTAACGAAGCTGTAACACGAACTCTGGAATGTTTAGCGTGAATAAACAAGCCGTGCTCGGAGGGAAAATGAGGTCCAGCAGAGGACTGCTGGGAGCTGGGAGGTGGCGGGGTCCGCCACAAGTAAACCAAAGTGAAACAGCATGGAGTCGTGTCGTCCTTTACATTCACGTTTACATTTATAATTTACGTTAAGGGCATTTACCTGCCGATGGAGTAAAACGAGATACAGAAACAGTTTTCAAGCCCTCATCTAACCCTAACCCTATTTACCAAAGATCCTCTAAGTACATAAGTGCTACGATTGAAGTGCTAATGATGCAAACACACAAGTGCGTACTGTTTTTGGTTTTTTTTTATTCGGGGGGTTTTAGTCTTTTGCAGAAGACGGTGAGTGATTCTGCTGGAGTTCATTCCACTATTAAGTTGAATTTGTCATGAACAAAAGGAGATCGTTGGTTAAATTAGTTTGTTTAGGTACAAAGATTTTTTTCTCTTCTGATTGAAATTTCCTCCTAAAAACTACATTGTGCACCGTTAAGTTTTCAGATTCGCTGATCGTGTGGCGGTTGATTGGTGGGTTGGCGCTCTGCCTGACCTACCGACCCAGATTGTCAGGATCTGAAGACATGATTTCCCCCAAGTTTCCTTGTCCTATAATTTGCCGTGACATCTGGGACATCGTGTCCTCCACATCAGGGTGAGGAGTTCAATCGGGGTTCGAATATAAATCCCAGAGTTCCCTGATACAATAAGGCGCTTTGGATATAGAAACAACATGTTACAGATTCACGGCGGTGCATTGATCTTTTCACCTCCGTGCTGCCGAATCTAACTTTGTGATGTGCGAGTCGTCGTGTTACTTCGGCTGCAGGCACCATTATATTGTATTTATTTCAACGGGGGAAGGCACCCAACAAGTCCTCGCCTATCACTCCTTCCATTTTTATTCATACATCATAAATCTTTCATGGCTGATCTCAGTATTGGCTGCCGAGCGTCGAGCTTCCTTTTGCACGGCTGAGACCATCAGCTGCACCGACGCAACATAAATATATATGTTTATGTAATTCTCCATCACAGTCATGACATTGAGATAGTTACACAACACACCGACACCGTCTCCCTTCTCTCCTTGCATCCGTGCCCATAGAGGGTTATGACAAAAAAAAAAAAAAAAGTAGGCTATCCACATCCTCTGATGCATCAATAATGCAGAGTGGGGAAAAGGGAGCCAGTGTCTGCCATCAAAAGTATCGCAAAACTGCCAGGAGGAAGAAGATGTGGAACAACCAGTGTAAGTACACTAAAAGCACAGCGCCCACTTAAAGACAGGGTCAATAGCTGGAGGGCATCCATATTGGAATTCCACTGCACTACCTCTCAAATGGATCTTAGTCAACCCTGGCCGGCCCGGGGGTAATCAAATACAGACTTCTTTCAATTCATTACTCACGGCACCGTTTGGAGCAGCCATGTTTGGAACAAGCCGTGATTTGTTTGATTGGAACATAACTCAATTCATATCGAAAGGACAAGGTTTGCACAGGACTGCCTGGAAGAGTATTTTGTATGTGTGTGTGTGTGTGTGTGTGTGCAAAGAAATGATAGATTAAGCCATTTTTGCAAGGTGAAGCTGTGTTATTACACACAGAGGAGTTCTATCAGTCATATCTCACTTTGGGACGGCGTATCGAGCGACCGAGGCCGGTTGCAGATTCTGTGATGGCGAACAAGAAAATACAAGCAGACTGTCTGAAATGTGACGTTGTGAGTTGTGAGAACAGCAGCTGCATTGAGCCTTTTAATCCTAATTTTGCAAAATTCTTTTGTTTACTTGTCAACCAAGATGCACAGGCAATCCAAAGTGGAAAATGTCCCCACTTGCACGCATATCGTACCCAGCTCTCCGTGTCTCTGCTCCCCTTCAAGCACCTCAATTTGACGCAACAAACCAAAAAAAAAAAAAAAAAGTGTTTGCTTATTTATGTGCTTATGACTTAGAGATGCACCCTCCTGTCACACAGCTTCATTACAACCCCGTCTCTTAAAAAACAAAAACGCAGAGGGCTGAGTCAAGATGGCCCCTGTGTAACTCAGCCACTTTAAGTCCTGGCGCCTTTCCACCCCAGATTCTGAAACCAAAGCACACATCATCAGTCATTAGGGTGTTGTCAGATAGGCGAGCCGCCGGTCACTTTATATTTATGTTAACATTTGGAGTCGGGCCTGGTTAGGCAGTTTTCCCGAGCGGAGAGAGAGAGAGAGAGGCGATGCAAGAAGCTCGCAGGATTCAAAGCCCACGGTGGGTGAGGAGGTTAATTGCTGGAGGTCTGATTGTGTGATGTGCAGTACCTACTGTTTATCTCTGGATGCGCGGGGGCTGCCGGGTGCAGGCGTGGAGGTGGCGTGGCGCTGCGAGGCATGTGCGACGGGGGAGATAGAGGAGCGTAATTCGTGGCAGAGCACTAGAGCTTTATTTGTTGGAAGATCAGTTCAATGGGCAAAATCCAGCCGCGGTCAGGTGGAGGTCCAAGCGTAGGCCCCCCCCCACCCCCAAAACGGTAATGCGGAGAGATGGCCGGCTGCACGGCTGCCGCTTGACCGTTTGCTGATCAAAGTGCTCGCGCGCGGTGATTTCATACTAAGTTGGAAGGTTTCAAAGGGGGCCTCTTGTGATGCCTTTAATTCTCTCTCCCTGCGGCCGTATTTGAAGATATCACGAGGGAATGTGGCAACCTGTCAGCTCCACTGAAGCTCCATTCCCTCTCTTCTCTGACCCGTGTGAGCGATCAGCCCGACTGCAGAGAAGAGAAGAAAAAAAAAAACAAATACCAGGAAACAATTAGACGAAAAACCAAATATGTCAGTCAATCTTCCGAGTGCTGTATGCTGCGGTGTTTTCTGTTCCAGGGTGAAACTGTTCCGGTCATCATGAACTTTAAAACATTACCTCATCTGTGAACGTTTGTAGCCGAGTCACGTCAGATGCTTTTTTTTTTTTTTAAATCAGCAGCGGTGGTTGCTTTGAAATGTCCAAATTTAATAATGGCAGAGGGACACCAAGAAACTTACCTCTCTTATAAATGTTGTAATTATTCAGTTCGAAAGGAAAAACAAGCTAAACTTAGTCTCAGCAGAAGAACTGAAACCTGTGGCTGCAGAAGCAAACTTACGGGTAGTTTGTGGTCGTCGACCTGCACAGCGAGCTGCAGCTGTCGGCATCTGACTGACCTCATCGCTCTTATTCAAAACTGAAACTTGCTGGCTGCTGATAACCGGAAACTCGTGAAGCAAATATAGACTTGGAGAAGAGAGACACTCAAGGCTGAGGACGAGATCTGACCTGATCTTTTGGCCTCCTTGTCCCCCCCCACGTCTTTGTAAAGAAACATCTTTGTGTAAAACTGAAAAGTCCCGACTCGCTCATTCTCTGACATCATCTGACGAGATCGTTCACTGAGAGAAGCAGCCTCGCTCAGAAGGTTTGTAACTGATCAGTCCTCCTTTTATTTGAAAACCACCACAGTTGGTGTTGATCTCTCCCCAACAGTCGGATTACTTTACTTCATTTGAGCCGTAATCTAGCGAGCGATGACTCACGTCGAGGATGTTCGTCTGTGTGTTTGAACTCAGGTCAGCTCTCACTGAACGCAGCACTCACCAGAGACTTCAGTTCTCTCCGTTCTCTTCCCTTCTCCTCCTCTGTGAAGCATCTTCCATCCAACACCAGGAGTCAAAAACTACAGAACATGAACACGGATCACTGATGCATTAAGGCTGATAAACAGGATTGAAGGTTCATCAACATGGTTTCATATTTCTTTCATTTCTTATTTGAGAAGTTTCAGTCCTCAAAGTCCTTAAAATCTCTACCAGTTATCAACTATTTGAATTTCTTCTGTTGCTACATTAATGTAAATGTTAGCACCACAAGTTTAATCATATCACATTCTCACCTTCTCCTGCAGGTAATGAGAAGACCAGATTTATTTTTAGTTATCGTTACAGACTCGTGAGCAGCAGAATCACCGAGTGTCTTGGGACTTGTGAACGTGTGTGGCATTATGAACCAGCTCCATTATGGAAGTCCGCCCCCGCTGCTTACTTCCCACCATGCACCTGTTGGAGTGGGCACCGGATACATGCTCAAGAGGCTCCGGGGGACCACAGCCACACGCAATCAGCGAGCGAACACATACGCTCCTCTCACACAGAAACCACGTTCGTACAGGTGGGCCATTACATCGGTAATGGCCCACTGATGGAGCCTCGGCAGCCCTCCGCCACGCGGTGATGATCGGCCGGTTTTTCCTGCTCGACACCGAGGACGAAAACATCTCACACGGGAAGTTAGTAGAAGAGGGGAGGAGGGAGGGGGGGGGAGTCAAATGACACCATCACCCCGGTTGAAGTTTTAGTTAACAAATTGCAGCTATTTGAATGAGAGCTCGATACACATCAGCGCTGTGATCTCAGTGAGTGTATTTTCAAGAGGTTTGATAGCTGTGATTTTGTTTTCTGTTTCCTCTTCAGGGGGAAAAAAAGAGAAAAAAAACAAGCCGCCCCGAAGTACGATTGAACATAACGCGCCTGATCTGTGGCCCCCGGATGCGCGTCTCTCATCGGCGGCGTCGCCTCTTAAGCTCGTCGGGATTTGTCAATGGAAAAACTAAATTAAAATGGCAATTAATTTCCACAGAGATGCAATCACAGGAGACGTGGTAATTGCAAGCTGCTCCGATGTGTTTGCTGAGCGAGGCATTGTATTCCTTTTTTTTTTATTATTATTATTATTATTATTTTGTCTTTGCTTGGAGGCGTTCCACGAGCCGCAGCCATCGCGCTGTAATCTCACACATCACACTCGTGGCAAACAAATCACGGACTTAGATGGCATCAGTATGGAAACATGGCACCTCGAAAATAGCAACAGAGGGGAGAGAGAGGGAGAGGAAGAGCGGCGAAAGTACAGATGGTCCATCTTTCAACACATCAGTGCCACAATTGAGCTGTCGGCGGAGATGAATTACGATGATATATAAAAAAACAAAAAACAATTAAGTACTTTGTGCCCACAGCGCAAAGTAATTTACACTCCCGCTTAACTGCAAGGTGAGCAAAATCCAAAAATGCCTGACGAAATAGGTGGACTCAGGATTTGTTGTAGTAGTGTTTGTCAGTCACGCACACACACAAACACGACGACGAGAACCAGTAAAATTCCTCCTTACAATGCAGAGCACCTCCGCCAGATATCCGGCTGTTCTAATGAGATGTTTATCAGAATGTGAATCTCAGGAAATTGCTGGCTATTTTTTCTCCTTTCCCTTACCGGAGCTGCTCACTTTGCCTCGGCTCTTGATAAAGCATTTTGTTTTAATTAGACACATTTCCACACTCCTCCAGGGATGACCTCTTATTATGGTGAAGTGGGGCCCTGCTTTAGCAGGAGCAGGCAGCCGGGAACAAGCTTCCTCCGTGCATCTCAATCATTCCTCAGCCACGCTCATCTTGGCGGGACGGGGGGGGGGGGGGTCTGAATCAAAGGAGTCACTATTAAGCAGAACCAAATTGTTTAACGTGGTAATCTCCCGCATATTTTTCATTCCTTCCCCCATTTTGCAGGGTTGGAAATGAGACACGGTGGAAAAAAATATGATGCATTGTTGTGCATACTAATAAGGGACCTTGGATATCCTTATCCTTCACGGTTGGGGAGGACGGTTCCGCAACAATGAGAAACAGATTTTCTGACTCATGAGTGTTACAGGGAAAAAATAAGACAATCGCTTTATCCGTAGTATCGAGCTAACGAGAGGAAGGAAAATCCCGACAACTGGCTGCGCTGGGTGGGATTACTGTACTACCTTCGCTCGTGTTTTGATACCGGCTATTTACAGTTCTGCGGAGGGAGCTTTCAGAACTGAAGCGCGATTTTAGGGGCTTATGAGCCGTGTTACAGAGAGAGAACAACATATTTCGTTCGGCACGCAGCGTCTGCTACTTCCTGCATTGCATCAGCATTAAAAAAAAAAACAAAAAAAAACAGTCGACGTGCGCTAAGCTACCAGATGTATGTGGGTGAGAGGAAAAAAATACTGCCAGATATACCGACTAAATATTGTCGGATTGGCGCCAGGCTGACATTTGCTTCAGGACGTGAGACAGAAAATGATTGGGCTTTCTGACGGCGCCAGAACTCCTCGCTCTCCTCGCGTGTCACCTCATTTCATTTGGTTACTTCCGGCCCAGAGAGGGAGAAGAGGGAAAAGATAGATAGAGGACAAAGCAATTATGTCCACCATTACATGGCATCACGCCTGATCTCCTAGGTATGAGAGGGGGGGGCTGTGAAGCAGAGGGTTGGACTGATGAGAGCTTACCGGCAGCTTGAGACCTGCTCCGCTCCAGACGGGGATTTAGGTCTTCTCTGCCTGCCTGCCTGTCCATAAGGTAGCATACAATCACAGTGATACCTTAATCCGGCCTGGCCTTTCACATGGGGCCTTGCGGGTAGTGGCATGTCCAGATATGAAATGTAAATGGGGGGGGATTGAGGATGTCAATAGGGAAATGCCAGCTTCACAACCTGACATAGTCATTAGCTCCTTCGTTTGCAGCGCCTCAGACAGAAAAGAAAAAAAAAAAAACAAAGCAGACCTGGACACGAGGAAGACGCGACGCATCCCGAAAGACCATTTTCATTTACATGCAAACGCACAAAACGCGTTCGCATGCGTTCGTACAATCACATACAGACAACAGCAATCCGCGTCATGCTGATCATTTTTCTTCACGCGGGTCCATATGGTCCATATTCATCATGGCTAATTGTTCTACAAGGGCTTATTTGCATGAACAATGATTCTTGTTTTCACAGCTGTTTTTTTTTGCGGTGTGACGTGAAGGTTTCTGACTGAGCCGCCATCAGCTTCACGGACAGCAGCATCGACTTCAGCATCTGGACACTTCACTTCAATCATTCTACTGCTTGGCCTTAAAGATTAAAATTCAAATTGGATTAATTCAAACTTTCATTTCTTTAATCATGAATTATTCACCAATGAAATAGCTCTGAAGCACCACCAAACGTATCCTGTAGGAGTTCTCGGCTATCATTATCTATAAAAATGATATTAAAAATGTACGTCTTGCCCGAGGACTGCCTTTAAAAATTCCTCATCTGTTCTCCTGAAGACGTTTCGGAGACGCATCGCATTTTTGCAGCAACTTTCGCATGCAGAAGAAGGTGCGAGTGTGACTCCAGATGCAATGAAATGTGCATCGGTCTCAGACACGCGGTGAGTAAGCACACCCTGAGTGAATCGATTCTGTGAATACTAGAGGAGCTGTTTTTAAAATATAATAAGCAAGAATGAAAACGACTTTTCTGGGATGGAGGTCGGCGGGAAGAAATATGAAATCTTCCATATTTGCATTAGTCGCTGACGGGGAGGGGGGGGAGAAAAAAAAAAACACACAATAATACAGAAGTGACCGGCGTTCTCACCAACCTTCATCTAACGTATCCCAAACACACACTGCAGTGCAGCCGCCACACACTCTACTGCAGACTTAGTTTAAATAATTGGTTGAATTTACTTTTCTGCTGAGTAACTTACTCAATACCTATTTACTGTCTTATAACCCGCCCTTAATTACTGCTAATGTAATTGTTCTAAGAGTCGATATTAATGCACACTGGCTGCTTAAGTTTTCTCCTTAATGACACAGTTGCTTATCTCTAGTTCATTAGGGAGCCATAAGGGTTTTTCCTTTACATACATGCATACTGTATATATGACATTATCCTGACTGTGTGGGTGGCTTAATCGGTCTTTTTCATCTTCAACACATCACCCAGACTCAAACCGACAGCCAGCTGCCTTTATCCGACCACTCCGTCGCCTCTCGTCTGACCCGTTCAGCAGAAAAGTTGCATTGCAGATATACAGAAGCGTGTACGATCTGCACTTGCGGGAGATTCAGTAAGTTTCCTTAACATCGGGTGGCGCTATTCTGGTGCCAGTAATCTAAAACATGAAAACAGGAAATGACGGGACGGAGTGCAGACCATCGTCACTTCCGCCTCTCCCACACACGGCGCTGATTCGCTAGCAATCCTCCAATCAGAGTATCCGATGGCGTCCAATCCTCAGACCGCCAACACTCTCAGACTTTGCAAGTTGACTCTGACCAGACACCGTTCCAACAGCTTCCAACACAGCTGAACACACCGAACAGATTTGTTCCAACGTCTGGCCCGGTGTGTTCCTGCCTTTACACATCAATAAATCGCCGATTTACATTTCCTATTTTTTGGGGGCTGATATTTATCTTGCATCTCTGTTATCTACCCATCTAGAATCAGCTTTACTGCCCACATACAAGAAAAGCTGACTCACACTGTGAGTGGGAAGGATTTTACAGCCAAGAAGCTGACCTGGCTGACGTCTCCAAGGCCCCACCTCGAATAATCTTTTGTCAGCTGCAACCAAAACAAACACAAAAGACGATTGTGGTGACAGAGAGGCTGCAGGTGTGAACCTCGCCCCGTCCCTGAACATCAATTGTTCGCTCTCTCTCCATCCTGAGTTCCTCCATCGCTGCTACGACACTCGAGGGCACAAAAAAACTCATCTTGCACTGCGTCCTTCTCTCTTCCCCCCTTCCTCTGCACCTCTACGGCATGACCAGTGGGTTTTTCTCCTTTTTATGGAGTGTGTTTATGTGTGAGAGAGCACATCACTATTTCCTCCCCAGGGGAGCCATGACCAGCCAAACCCCCCCAATAAGATCCTTAGTAACGCAGCTATTTTTGTGCAGCCTGGCCCGGCTTGTGCCCCCTCGCTGTACACCAAACATGGCTGACGGCGGGGAGTCTCCAGCATGATTTCCGAAGACAACCCCGGGAGCACAGAGTCCTCGCTCTTGTTTTCAGCCCGCTTTCAGTTGTTTTTCTTTCTTTTTTTTTTTTTTTTTTTTTTTTTTTTCTGTGAGGCAAATGTGTTGTTGCAAGATTTTTCTGGTCACAGGAAATGTCAAAAAGAAAAAATAAATAAATATATATATATTTCGCTGTCACAGTCACTTCTGGGAGATTTCAGGGGAGATGCGGAACGAGGCCTCCTCGTAGACGAGAAACAGAAACAGTTGTTATTTCTGTTAATGCTAAACGATAGCGACTAAACGACACCGGGTCTGATTTTTTGTTTCAGGGTGCATTTTTCATTCATCGTTTTGTTTGTCTCGTCTCGTTCTTGTTTTTTTCTTCAAATCTGTGCTGACGTGAGAGTGCGATGACGACTTCGATCGTCTCTCTTCTCTTTAGTGTTTTCTGGTAATGCAAGATAAAAAAAACACAGTATGCAATATTTCGCCAGTAGAAAAAACACAAGCAGCTGTTCCTTGAACGATGGCCAGAGCAATGAATGAATATTATGATGTCAGGGCGCATCGGGCAGCTGTGGCTCAGGGGTCGAACCAGCAGCTCGTTATCGGAGGGTCGCTGGTTCGATTTCCGTGGTCTGCATGGCGAAGAATCCTTACTTCACAAGATTGTGAAATCACAGTTAAAGCTAACAGTTACCAAGATGCTTTTGCGGAGTTAAAGTGTTTAAGGAATATGGCTGCATAATGTGGTTTAAAAAAAATAAAAATAAATCATATTGCTGAGAGACGATTCACAGGATCGACCACTTTTGCATCACAATGTTAATTTTCGCTGGAAAAAATCAAATGATGATGATGACGATGATGTGAGTCTTTGTTGTGGTTTCTGTTTCTGTACCGAACAACCATGTTTTCTTTTACCTGACAACTGAGATGTGCAGGCCAGGCATCTCTGCAGCACTTCATTATAAAGCTGTTTTGTCACACATTCTACCTTTGTCATAAAAACTGCAGCTTGTGCAATGTGGCTATTACACCATATTGTGGCTATTAAGCCCCTAAAAAGAATTGGTGCAAAGCCCCGCTCCAGTCTGTGCTGCTATGCTTATTTCCCACAGTACCTTGATATGACAAGCATGCTGTAATGATGAATCTCCCACATTTAGGGGCCATGAGAGCCAGCGCGCCATCACTCGTCAACCCTCCTCCTCCTCCTCCTCCTCCTCCTCCTCCTCCTCCTCCTCCTCCTCCACACTCCAAACCATGTGCCCACGTGAAAGATGGCTGAATTCAGCTCCGTTAAATCACAACTGGATTCTGCTACTGCCGCCGTGCACCTCTGCGCCCGGGCGGCTAATGAAGTTTGAATGAGTTCTGCAGCAGAAACGGACCATAATTCGTGTTTGTTTGAGTGATGTGTGCAGAAGTAGCCCTGCAGTGCTCAGAAATGCACCACCAGAACCAAAAAAAAAATGAACAACATAACAGTCCGTCCCCGTGGATGATGCACGGCTGCTTTTGTGCGCAGTCTTCTTTATTGATACTTGCGGCTAATTACCAACTGCATTCTCAGTGGTAAATTACAATGTCAGTAATTTATTTTTTTCTAAAAAAAAAAAAAAAGGGGGGTTGCTAGGGACACCCTGTGTGTCTCTGCGTGACATGTAACAGCTCTGTAAAAATGGCAGTTAAGCGTTTATGACGCATGTCCACACGGGGGTTGGCTCTGCAGCCGCGTGCGAGACAATGGGCCAAGTTCAGCTGGATGGCAGCGCAGTCATACACAGCTCTCCACAGCCACACAAAGACTTTTATTCAGCGCCATTACCAGGAAACAGAGAGGCAATGGGCATTTAATTAGCCTTTTAATTGCAGTGTAAATCCACACGGTGAACCGCGTCGTCAAACGCACATTCCCCCCCCCCCCCCCCGAACCTCTCGGTCCATCCATGTCAGACTGTGTGTGGAGCAGATGGAGGAGCGTGTTGGAATAGATCCCACTCTTCAACATCCTTCTCACCCCCCCCCTGCCCTCCAAAAAAACCCCAAAAAACAATCCGGGTCTCAGTGTGTGACCCACCGCTGCTATTCAAAATTACAGTATCAGTTTGCAAAGACTGGAAACCATCATCTGCTGACAACTGATGCTGCACTAACCCTCCATCATTCCCTTCACACCTGGCTGGTGATTCCCTCCATTAAGACAGCTCATCATGTATGTGATTTCTTCGCTCCACATATAGACAGTCCTGCATGGAGAGAAGGGGGGGGGGGGGGGGGGCAAGCTTCATGGATATGGAAAGTGTCAATTTGGGTGGGGTTTTTTCTGTGTGTGTGTGTGTGTGTGTGTGTGTGTCGGGGAGTCGTTCTGGAAAAAGTCACAGAATCTCTTCTTCTTCTTCTGCCCAGTTTGCAGCTCAGCAGTGTTCGATTTCTCCTCAACTCTCTGCTGACAGACAGAATAAGCTGCCAGTCAGCCGGTCCATCCTGTCCACCTGCGCAAGTGTTGATTTGCCTGTAAGCCGCCCAAGGCTGATTGATTCCTGAGTGAAAGCTTCGGGCACATGAGTGACACCGCGTGATTACTGTTCACACATGACTGCTGCTCGCCAGACTGCAGGCCTCATCACATTATGACCATAAACACCAGCGCAGCGACCATTAAGACGCCACAGCTGCATTTTCTCCAGAAGGTTCTGCAGACTCGCGGGCGTTCTCCGGCGAGCGAGCGTCGTTTGCCGGGCTCCGGTGTTTATTAACGCTGAGATTCGCTAAAGAAGAAAAGTCGTTTAATGTGAAATCCATAAGGCCATATTCCTAATGTAGCATGAAGCTAGCTCCCCTCCGAGAGTTACAGAGTTAATGGAGCCACGACCCAATGAGACATCGCAGAAGGGGGAAGAAAAAAAAAAAAAAGATGGGGGGGGAAAAATACACGTTTCCTTTTGTTTGAAAGAGAGACTGCAGTCTGAGACCCACAGCTGTACATATTTGTTTGGGATTGCTGCAGTGTGTCGGCGGGCGCGTGGCATCGTGTGTGTTTTGTCACGGATAAAAAAGAAGGCAGCAGTGTACATCTCTTGACAGTGAAGTAAATTATCCATTTCTAATGTCCCCATTGCACCTCTTGCCCCCCTGCGGAGTAGATAGAATTGGATCATAATTGAATCACTCGCAGCAATTATGATAGCTTGCCCTTGGCTATGCAGTAGGACGGTGGCATGATGACACAGTGTAGCACACATCACCACAAACACACGCTTGTATACACACAATATGCAGCACCGTGCACGGACGCCAAAACACAAGGACATCTCCTCACTGTAAAACTCTCCAGTGTGACTCTTAAGATGACTAATCTCCGTCTGAGGCTTCAACCATGAGCGTTCATGTTTGGCTCTCTGCTCTCACACTCTTGGGGGTGAATCCTCTTGACTTTTTTTTTTTTGGTGGAAAAATACATTCTACCCCGTGCGCTGCCGCTATAACCAGAGCAGCCTCATCTTAGGCTACAGTAATTGCTCGCAGCGTTCACTCAGTAAAGTTGTTGCGGGGGGGGGGGAGAAAACGCCATCTAAACACAAGTCCTTTGAGGCAAGATCTTGCCACCCGGCACACATCTTGGCAACGCTCCCAGGCAGTTATTTCTGGGCTAATAAGACCAAGCCTCTATGTAAATGAATAGGAAGAGAGACACTTCACACTCAAAGGTCACTGGGACATAAAACTTAAAAGCATCAGTCAAATCTGATTTTTTTTTTAAAAACACTGAAAAAAGTTCAGAAACTTTGCCCCAAAATAAGAGTTGAGACACTTTTTTTTTTTTTTTGCATGTGCTCGTTTTGACACCAACTTCTCTGACGGCTTAATCCAGAGCGCCGTGATGCGATGCCACCAGCTCATCCCACAAGTGCACTTTGAATAAATGCAAATTTACTGTTGAATCCTTAAATAACCTTCCACTCTCATCGAAATCCTGTGTATTAGCGTGATGTCTTCCTCTCAGAAGTCGGCCTGCAGCCGCGCTGAATTGGTTGAAACTTTTCGGGAATCTCGACACGACTGGCTGTGATGAAGCAGACGATGGGCTTCTGCAGGAACAGGGTGGGATCTGTGTCATTCCACCACCATTTCTTACTACCTTATTGCCTATTTTGATATTTGTAGAGAGGAACTCACATGCAGACACACACCCTCCCTCTCTACGGATGCCGTTATTAGCAAATGCAGTAGTTATTTTCCTGCTGTAATAAATGTTCAAAACCCAATCTATTTATTTAACCTGCTAAAGACTTCCACAAATCAGTATTTTGCAGCTTAGCAGAAAATCCAGAACCTCAAGTTAGTTTATTTATGTAACCACGAATCACAAAATTTGCCTCAAGGGGTTTTTTTAAAATCCATACAGCACATGGCGGCACCTTCTATTCTCCATTTGGATAAGGGGGGAAAAAAAAAAAAAAAAATTCAATGAGAAAGCGCCGAATGTCGAGGCAGTAGCACTAAAAGCAGAAGCTGCTTAGCCTCAGATGAATGCAGCCCTTTTACCTCAAACCCGCCACCTCTTCGTTTAACCCTACCCGCTCGCCGAGCTGCGAGACATCCCCAATCACCTCGAGTTTTAAGGTTGCCAGGCAACAGCCGCTCATGAGTGCAGCACGCGGGCCGTACGGCTGCGCCTGTTCTGCTTGTTCACACAGATGTGACCAGCTGGGAGGAGCAGAGGCCAGAGGCAAATACATTTTCTAAGAGAAAGGGAAGCACTGTGTGTGTGTGTGTGTGTGTGTGTGTGTGTGTGTGTGTGTGTGTGGCAGATGTGTTTTGTGAGACTTTTAAGGATCCAGAGAGAGAAAAATATATTTGTGGTTGTTCACTTAATTTTTTTTAGAAAATACTCCTAAAGCTCGGGCAGGCGTCTCGATAAATCGGCTCCAACTGTGACTGCATATTTGATCTCAGAACGCTTTCCTGGAGACAAATAACTTGGAGGCATTTGTGTATCTCAAATGAAGAAACCTTTCCCTCTAAATTAGCATAGGATTTTGGTTAAGAACAAACAGGCACTGCATTAAGTACAGAACCTCTGAATTAACATAATTGTGCGGGCAATTACGTTAAAAGTGTGGCGTGGGTTCTTTTTTTTCGAAAGTAAGCATGATCTCGTTTCAGGAGATTGAATTTGCTAATTCGGTTACAGCCCACTGTCTCCAGCGGTGGCATTGACCCTGTGCTGTGCCCGGCAGTTGCTCACTGGAGGGGAAACGAGGAGGGGGTGGGAGAAGGTGTCAGGGAATTAGAACTGTAGGGTAAAACACTCATCCATTATATACATTTCCCGACGTTCAGGGCCCTTTAGACTCTGTCATGTGCCGCACGCTGAACAGCAGCTTTGTTAAATTAAGGCTTCGGTGACAGTAAATGTTAAAACCCTATAAATATAGACCCTCTGGAGTGCCTTTTTCCTGCGATTCTGAAATAACAAGATCCCTAAACTGATGAGCACCGGAGGGACGGCGTGTTTCCACAACCGAGCGGCGCTCCTCGCATCCTGTTTTATGTATGGATATAACTCTTTGGAAGTCTGCTTGGAAGACCCCAACTCTGCCTCAATTAAGGAGTTTAAATACCAAAGTCTATGCGCTGAAGTTTAAATGTGATGTCCTGTCGATCGCAAATAAGATGTGTGTTTTTGTTTGCGTGGTTTGAAATCGGCTCCAGCGCTCCCGTTTGGAGTGTCTGCGGGAGAATAAAAAGCTGTGAGGCGTGAGATGACTCGCGATGCACTTTTTGTTTCTTTGAGTGTACGTGAGTGCAAAAGTGAGAGAGCGAGCTGACAGGTATATTTGTTTGCCTTGGCCCCTGGCTGCGACCTTGGCTCCCCCCTTTGGTTTGTTCAGCGTGAAACCAAATCCCTTAATCAATCCCTTAAACTGCCCCTCGCCCTTTTTTCCACCATTAAAGCAATTACACTTTAGGCCATCAGGTTCTCCGACCTGATAATAACGCTGGGGGGTGCTGCAACCCCCCCCAACTCTGTTGTTTCAGGGCCTGCAGATCCAATAACCAAAGGATTTTTTTTTTTTTTTTTTGACATCGAACATAAAATCCTCCTCCAGGATGAATTGATCAGTTTGAGGCTGGATGTGGAGCGGTCCATTAAAAAGACAAAAAAAAAAAAAACATCCCAACATTTTGATTCACAGTGACGTGTTTTCTTGAATTTGACGAGATGATTGTAAATTATTGAGCGATGTGAGTAGAATACGTATCCCCTCCTCCAGCGGTCCACTACCTTTTTGTCTTTCCCCTGCAGTGAAATCCACAAGAGGAGCAACTATTAGTCACAACTGAGTCTGGTGTTGATGTAGGAGACTGTCGCTGCGTTGTTCAAAGTCCCCAGTTTGGTCGCAAAACACCTCGCAGGGGAAATAGCGGAGCGCCGCCGTTTGCATCTGAAGGATCAAAGTACCTCTGAGAGGTTCAGCTGCACAAATAAGCCCAAAATTCAAACCGTGGAGACATTATTCTTTACGTTCTCGCAACGATGAATCTGTGTACCGGTCTTTCCGCAACCAAATCAACCCCGATGCCACTTCAGTTGCTTCTTATCTCTCTCGGGTCACATCATATAGATGAAAACTCATGCTCGACCACCTCCAGCGTAATGACTTCACCGCGCAAAACAGATGCCGCCCTCAAATGTATTCATATCACGCATTTGAAGATGCCGTTTCCAATTCAGCACGTGGCCGTCCTGTTCCACCGCCACGTCGCTGATGTGCGAGCGAGCACCTGACCTCCGCCGACCTCCGCCCTTCACGGTTCACGCGACTTATATCGACTCCGAGGATGGCTGCCCCTGCTAACTGCACATCAGCGTGTCCGCTCACACAAAGGCCGGCTCGCCTGTTATCAAAAGTCAGATCTGGCTCTGACTTCAATCCATTTCCCCTCCTCGCTCTGGGTCTCCTTTGCCACCTCATGACAGCAGCTTTTCCGGCTCATTTCACTTGAGATAGCCGCGTCACGCGGGGAGACGGGGGACATCTCTGCAGCGACCCCGCCTCAATCAGCGACGCTTTTATTTGATTGAGCTCTGTAGCACCGCAAACAAGGAACAGAAGATGACATTGTATCCTCGTAAACAGACGCAGAGGAGACACCACTCTAAAATCAAGGGGGTAAAGGGCACGCCAAGGATAAGTGTATTGCTTGATGAGCTTTTAAAAGTCAGACTGAGTCCAAATCTCTTGAAAGGCTCATTTAACCCTGATCCTCTCCTCCTGAAATGGCAATTTGATTTGTCCGGTGGTTAATGTACTAGAGGACCCTTAATGCAATTTGACGGCGTGTGGGGGTGTTGGTGGAGAAGACACAGCCAGAAATTATTTTAAGTATAAACTCCACAAAAGACTTGAGTGCTTTACAGTTCACCTCCAGCAGGCCACTGGAGGATTGAGGGCATCTGAGGCTGATCGGCGCAGCGTCTGGCGGGACCAACAAAAGGCGGCAGTCTTTTGGCTTTATCTCGCCGAGCAGGAGGACTTTGTTAGGCCCGCCATAATAAACTGAATGCAGGCAGGCGCTGGGCTCTAATTGAATTTCCTGGCTTGGTAACTCAGCCGCTCACCTGCCACTATACCATTGTTACCCAGCACAGTGCACCTTAACTGGCCTAGATACCGCCGGCTGCATCTGCCCCCTCTCAGCCTGATGAAGTCAACGCGTCTCCACCAAAGTGGATGTAAACAATGAGATGCGAACCTGAACCTGCAGTGATCACTTTAGTAGTGAGGACGGATTCAGTGATTACTTTACAATCACTAAACTCAGAAAACAGTCTGTTTTCTAGAGCTTGCGCACCGTCTTAACCAGAGTTTGATGGTGGATCGGCATCAGCGTGGTGGAGAGAAACTGCTTGCATTAACTTTTCCATGTCAGAGTCCAAAAGTTCTCTCATGTTCCGAAAATTGCAGTCTGAAATCTACACCCACGATGTGATCCGTGGAGTTAATAAAGGAGTCAGGGGTTTGACTTTACCGAGTGAAAAACCATGCATTTCTTCGAGAGTATATATCCATAAAACATATTCAAATATTATTTCTTCTGAGTCTGGAGAAATTCTGTATAACTACTTGTTTTCTAGCGTAACCTGACTCCTGGTGGAGGTGTTGGTGCAGGACCCTGACAGGTTGTTTGCACATGCACAGCCATTTCTAAATGGAGAAGCAATTTAAAAATGCCAATGTTTTGTGCTCTTTACGGAATTACCAACCAGTCGAATCGAGGGGAGCAAGGAGCAACTTTTGAGTCCCAAAAGTAGAAATGGATAAGATAGACGACAGACGACATACATGGATAGAAAACATGCGTCTAAAGTCTGGAGGAGCAGAGTCAGACTACTCTCATGTACGCAGTGACCACTTTGTGAAAGGTAAGGCTACAATCATTTTGCTACTTAACTTTACTGTCTAATGTATCTGGCTAAAATCTAAAGAAATACAGCAATAATCATAATCCTTAAGACTCTTGTAAGCCTTCATTTGGCTCGCTGTGCAGTAGGAGGTCTGCAGGACGAAGACATTTGTGATATCTATATCCTCCTCGGCAGGGAAAACAATAAACCCACGGGAAAGATCCAGTGTGTCTAGAAAAGTTTTGATGCTACCTGCTGCGTGCGAGTCCATCTGAGGCTTTAGCGTCTTCACCTCCTTCCATTTCCCAACGATTCCTCTCTTCCTGCCTTCCATCTGACCTTCATCGGGATCACGTGACTGCAAAACAAGCTATTGTACCACAGCTTTGCAACCCTTTGTGACACATGTTAAACATTCACATTTCTTACCTCTCGCTGTGGAAAAATATAATCAGTAGGAATCAAGACACAGACCCAACAGTCGGCTGCAAAAAAAGTAAAAACTCTTGAGGAGTGCTTGACCTTCAGGGTACCAAGGCTACAATCCTGAGCACAGCTGGTGAGAGAGGCTGACAGTTTACTCACTGAATTAATGATACAAGTCAAGGTCAAGTGCTAACTGATTATGCGCCCCATATGCAGCCAGGGGAAAAAAACATGCTGCAAATTCCTTAACACCTGGAGACGTGATTATGCAGCGATCCCTGAGTCACATTTAGTTTTCTTTCCCCCCCCTCCCCCTCGCGGGCTGAAATAACAGCAGCGGGAACCGGCAGGAAGGAGATACTTAAAGGCACGCGTGCTTTCATCGTATGTCTGTGCCACCTTTTGCTTTCAGTCGGCAGTTTGGAGCCCAGCAGAGTGTGAGGAGATCGGTCACAGAGGCAGAGCAACATCCTGAAAACATGTAATCAGTATCTGGCTGCTGTTAATTGAAGATGTTAGTGCAGTGGAGTGGGTAATGACACAGGAACCTTCTTGTTCTGCCACAGATGGACTCCAGACCGACGCGCGCACACACACACACACACACCGGCCATCCCACATCCATCCTCGTCAGCTTTTTGACCAAAGGTAACACAGCGAGGGGAGGGAAGTGCTAAAGCTGACTGAAGAAGCCATTACACAGAGAGAAGAAGAGAGAGCGATGACAGACGCCTCAACACACACAGTACGTCTCTTTTAAAAGATGTTCTCATCATCACCAGAACTCCACCAGAACCAAAACTCTTGGACGCAGCATGTATTCTTGAAACATGCCCTGGATGGCGGGTCATGTTTCACACAGGCACAAAATTAGTAGCTCCATTTGTCTGACACCTCCGAACAATCAGACTCCCACACTGCCCCCCTGAGGTCGGCGTGGGTATTGAGAGCATGTGTGGAGAAGACAGAAGCTGCACTGCTCGGGAAAATAGGTGAGCGAAACATTCTGGTGCTTTTAAAACGATTTCAGAGGCTGAATAGGTCGGAATTTGTGCACATCAAACCTCCGTACTTCTTCTCTCTGAACTGCAAAGAAAAAAAGGGAATTGTGTGATTTTTATGAGCATGAATCACTCCTTCCACATAAATGACACATCCTTGTAACTTATCCCCGCTGACAGATTTGTAGAAAATGTCTCTCTTGCATCCCTGAGAGTGCAAGGCTCCTTCACTGATATGTCACTGTTCAATTTTCTCTCCAGAAGCGCCTCGGCAGCCTTCACTTACACCAGATGACTTGTCATAAACTCTTCCGAGGCTCCTCTGCTCGTCGAAGAAGTTCATCCTGATTACCAAGTGTTGGGGGGGGGGGGGGGGGCTGTGAAGCCACCGTGACTCACGCAGTAACTCAAAAGAAAGAGAAAAAAAAAAATGAAATGATGAAAGCTGCAATTTAATCATCAGCCACGCTTCATCCGCGTCGCCCCTTAGCGGCGGCAAACAGCCTCCCCGCCAGGCGCGGCGTGCCCGGCGCTCGCGTGGCGCGGATAGGGTGCCGAGACTCCCAGCGAACAAACCTGCCTGATCCTCATCTGAATGGAGCCTGATTATCTCCGCGTGCAGCCGCAGCGTGACTCAATACGCGGCCGGTGGAAGTCTACCAGACCCCCGAAGCTTTTTTAGCAAAACAGACAAGACATCAACCACCACCCTGCCGCTGCCACCAGAAACACCAAGAAGCTTTAATTACAAGCATCCCTCGCCGTCTCCCTTCCTCCCTCCAGGACTCTCTTGCTTGATTTGCTTGGATCTCTCACAGGCAGGTGACTTTTGTCTCTGCTGATAACAACTCTGGGGGGGGGGGGTCTTGAGAGAGAGCACTGAAATATCTTCCATCTACCAAACAGGAGACACAAAAACATGCACATGACACCGCCGCCCCCCCCGCTGTGCTACACCGGGTGTCCTGTCACTCTGCCAAGGGGGGGTTCGGCGGGGGGGGAGAGAGGAGGAGACACTAATGCACAGCCGTCGGTGGTGATGACAGCCCATCTTTAGGCTGTAATGAAGCGAGAAAGAGAGTAATGAACTCTGCGCGCAGGCCAAAACGCACAACAGAGGCAGAACAGGATGCACGGACACACAAAAGGCGGTGAGACGGAGATAGAGAGAGGGGGAGGTGAGAGATAACAACGCTGAGGTGTGACAAAAGAGTGTGTTAACCATGAGGCTGGTGGCAGAGACCTTATCCGAGGAGTGACAGAGGAACACACCCCGCGTTAATGCCCTTTTTTTTTTTTTTCAACAATAGCCTCCTCTCCATTTCAGGCCATTCTGCTCGCTTTCCCTTTTTTTTCCCCGAGACGCGGATTCATATGGCCCGAGTTCAAACGCGAGCGAGGCCGACTGAAGCCGGCTCTAATGGGAATGTTTCCACGAAAATAAATAGCAGCTACGGAGCCATCTCATTTCAAGTAACAATGCGCACAGATGCTTAAGTGTCGAGCAGAAGTGCCAGTCTTTGGGTTTTCCTGGCTTGGCTGGAGGAGGGACGAGGACGCTCGGCTACAGCAGCCCGACTACCGACTACGCAGGCGGGCGTAGCCATGTGGCACGAGAGAAATTAGTCTATCGTGAAACCCTTCCCCCCCCCTCCAGCGGGTTTTCATTCTTAATCAAAAAGCTCATTACAGCACACGCAGGTTGACTTGTCCCTTTTATATCCTGCAGAAATTGCGATACGGCACCGGAAGTCGATGCAATTATTGACGAGCGAAAAAGAAAAGTACGACTTCAAAACATTTCCAACAGTTGTGTAACCTTAAGCATGTATTCGTGCTTTGTTGTAGTTTTCTCCGCAATTCCATTTGATTTCTCATTACTCCCCGAGCAGCCAGAAACGAGCGCCACAGACGATAATGAAGCCTCTTTGTTCTGGCCCGCAGCTCTGATGGCCATTTTCTGCTGTTTCCCTAAAGAAAGTCATTCCATACTGGGGTTCCATTCAGCAAAATGGCCCATCATCACGATGCAATACGTAACCCCCTTGCCCCAAATTTCTCTCTCGCCGTCCCCCTTAGAAACCTGGATGCAATGTTTTGTGATCAAACAGCCCCCGGAGGCAGCGATAATGCACCTAATGTATAGCTTTGTTGTGGCTGAACAACGGTGGAAAAGCGAGGTGGAAAAACAGACCGGAGTAGCCGAACAATGACGTTTGTGGAAAATGACTTTCTCTAATTGAGGCGTGTGCCGTGAACATGACAGATAAATTAGGCATTGTCAAGGCGTTCAGCTGTGGTGCGTCACTTTTGGCTCGCGCGTTATTTGTTTGAGCATTCCAGCTGAATGCGGTGTTTGTTGTCGTGTCCGTCTCGCATGCTTATGTTTACCCAGCATTCACTTCTCAAACTCAGGAACTCTTGACGAATGCCGACCACGTCGACTGCAGCCACTTCTTCAGCACGATTAACGCTAACTGAGAAACATTAAAAAGCGATTTTGCCCCCAGAGGTTGATGTCATGCTAAAATATTGCAATCAGATTTTTATGAACAAGTCATTTAGCGGATGCCGTCATGTGCTAGAATGCGCCAGTGCTTCATCATTCAGTGCACACTGAACCGGAAAATCAACCTAAAACCAGCTGAGCCATTTATCCTGCAGTGACCAAGAAGCTTTAGACAAATTAAACAAATAAAAATAAATAAAAATGAGACAAAAATTCAGGATCCTAATCAGTTTTGTTTGCGCACAAACAAAGAATCTGACTCTGTGAAGTTTGCTCTCAATGAACAGGGAATGTTTTTTAAACATTAAACCTAAAAAAAAAAAAAAATTTTAAAAAAGATAATGATTGACAGTGCAATTCTAAGACAGTGTGCCAAGACACACGGAGATCAGAGATTACTGCACAGCGTTTTTTTTTTCTGACACTCTGACTGTTAAGTGTTCGTCGGAGTGACAGCCGGAGGGGAGGAAACTGTCTCGAGCATCATCGATGTGATATTGTGCCAAAACTTTCGTGAAAAGGGTTAATGGAAGGTTAAACTGGAAGCGTGGAACCTTTAAATACAAGTCAGTTTCTGCAGTCCGTGTCTTTGTTTTGCTATTTTACATTTGTTTTCTATTTTTCTCCTCCGTCACAAAAACCAACGCTAACCCTGCTGAGGGTTTGGGAAAACATGATTTGGCTTCAAAATGCGCACCTGTTGTGATCGCTGCTGAACAGTCTGGTAATGTCCCCAGGTTAACTTAAAAAAAACACCTGGCGAGCTGCCACGAGAGCAGCTGGATACCTTTCACACAGACTCAGACTGTGGTCGGCCTCTCCAGCTCCCGATATGGAATTCAGCTCGTAAACATATGTGAACCTGATACGTCTGTCACTGTATCACGACATATGTTATACTTTGCCCGATCTCGTTAAGAATGAACGAATGTTTATTAATTCAAATAATTGCAAAAGCAAATAAAAAATCACTGTCTGTTTGCTCTTTGTACACGTTTCCTTTGGTGAAGTGTTTTCTAAAAAACAAAAGTCTCAAGAAACGGATGTAAACAACTGCGAGGAGGTGTAACGTTCTGTGAACCATCTGTACCCAGAAACAAGAAGAACAGGAAGACTCGCACGCTGTGATGCATATGTGTGCAGGTTTGTGTTTTCTTGGTGAGGAGGCCCTGACGTGTACCTCTCATCAAGGAGATAGCAAACTCGCGTATAGGAGTGTTTCATGTTTTCTCCTCCGAACAGATGGCGACGCAGCCTATTGTGCCACGAGTCTGCCCGGCAAACTTCTTAAAACCGCTGGGCCGGGTTAACACAGGGAGTACAGGCCGCTTTGGTGGGACTTGCATAACAAACAAAAAAAAACGGGCACGACAGAAGCTTTGTGAGGGCGAGCCAGACTTGTGAAGTGATGCAGCTGTTGCGAGGGGCTCCGTGGGCCTCGTTTGGACAAATTGGGCATCGCCGCGCGTTCCAGAGCGGCTGCATTGTTACTTTCCCGGGGAAGTTTTTAAGGGATGTTTTTGTTCAACGATCACAAAATTCCACGACCTGTTTAGCACAACTCGATGAGACAGCTGTGTTAGAAAAAGAAAAAAAAGAGAGACGATAGAGAGGCGAGAATGACTCACAGGTTAAAGTGAAACTCTCACCAAAATGCAGAAAAAGGCTTTTTTTTTTGTGAATGTACCCGAGTCAAACCTTCATCTAAAAGCATGATTATGACAAAAGAGGCACTCTTAAGATTTTTTGTGTTTTTGTTTTCGGGTCAAACTCATTTTCAATGGGAGTGCTACGGGCACTTTTACGATAGCATCAAAATCTATTTTTAAAACAGTAAGAAGACTCAACACAACATGAAACTTTGCTGGTAGCATCACCAGGGTCTCTACACATGAACACCAGCAGTGAGAACATTGTTTGCGTACACAGAGTTACTAAAAAGAAAGTTTTTGAACAGCTCATGTTAGCAGTAGCTTGTTCTGCTAGCCGCCGTCATGACAGCCAAGAAGTATTGATCTCAAAATGTGACGTAACCTGGAGGACAGTTAAGGTGGAACTACTGTCTTCCAGCAACAACTATCCACGAGATATATCATATGACTTTTCCAGCCTTTGATAGCAGTATTGTCTCTTATATGAGGCTCCTTTTTCAACTTAAAGGTCAACATTGTTTCGTTAACGACAAAACAACACATTATCCGTGCATTTATATGGAACTAAGCTTTAGGAGCGTTCCACCTTAACTTGCATTCGTAGACCGATGCTGGTGTTCACGTGTAGAGACCCTGGTGATGCTACCAGCAAAGTTTCATGTTGTGTCGAGCCGTCCTCGTGTTTTAAAAACAGAGATTATGATGCTAGCATAAAAGTGCTCGTAGCACTCCCACTGAGAATGAGTTTGACCCGAAAACGAAAATACGGTAAATCTTGAAAGTGCCTCGTTCGTCGTAATTATGCTTTTACACAAAAGGTTTGACTCGGGTACATTCACGAAAAAAAAGCCTAGGTTGCATTTTGGCGAGAGTTTCGCTTTAAATAAAAACCGCCTCGCCTCGTCCCTCCTAGCTCAGCTCGTGTCGATACACCTCCAGCCCCTGGTCCCCTCAGTGGGAGCCGTCTACTCCCAGTCAGACCTGCCAGGCATGTGTCTCTAAATGGAAGTAAGTGTAATTACAGGATGAAGGAGGCAGGTAGCAGCCAGCCAGGCAATCATTTTCCCTGATTGAGACAGAAAGTTAAGGTCTGAAAGGCCAGTGGAGTGTGAGCCCACGGCGGGCGCAATCCGACGCCTCAATAAACCCGGCTGAAATTAGAAACTTCTTGTTCTGTTCTGCTCCTGGACGCCGGAGCGACTCCCCTCGCATTGACGGCCGGAACCCGAGCCGGCGTGATGATATCTTGCTTAATGTCAATAAGGCTCTCCCATGTTTTTACTCACCGCCCCCCCCTTCACCGCGGCATTAATCACTTTGAAACAGGCGGAGCTGCGGCCGTGTGAGAGCCAAGTTATTCGATGCATATAGAGCGTAATTGAATTTATTTATTTATCCGAAGCAATAACAGAATGTATTTCCCAGGCGAGATGTGAGTGGAGCGGGAGATTTACTGTGCATGAGCACAATTACAAGCACAACGACCAGATTCATACGTCAAGAGCGGAGAGATATTCTGAATTAAATGTCTTTTTTTTCGTTCTATTTTTTTTTTTTTTTGACTCACTGCAATAATGCAATGTCTTGCAACTAATTAATCATGACTCGTCTTTGTCTCAGAAGAATAAGAACACCTCAGGCAATATAAATAATTTCTGACGGAGATTGACACTGATCGTATAATCCCTTTATTTATGTATTTCCGCATCTAATCCGAGCTCAGGCAATTGCATTCTCGACAAACACGGGGCAGTGCAGTACGAGAACACGTAGATATGAGGAATGCATTAGACAGAAAAGGAACCATGTGACGGGGAGGACGGGTGCTTTAGTCCATCTGGGCAGCGTTGACAGTATTTAGGTATTCTCACTTACATTTAGGTGTATCAAGACATGCAGATAAGTTTGGTTTCAAGTTTTTAGATGTCTCTCTCTTCTGCAAACTTTATTTGTGCCGCTCTGTCTGTTCTTTCTTGGAAACAAGCTTATGATAAAAAAAAAAAAACAGGGGGATTATTGTTACCGGAACATTATTTCTGAATCGAGACGTCACTTTGGTTTGTTTTTAGTAAGTAAATATCATATAATTATGTTTGACTCACTTCTCTTGCCATCTTTTCTTCTATTGTGGCGGCAGAAATCTACAACACAGACCTCCCAAGCAAATAAAACCAAAAGTATCTGTGCACCAAGAAATGCTCCCAGTGGAAAATGCGATTTTGGATGAACTAGCGTAAACAAAAGAGTTTACAGAAGGCCAAAGATTGCTTCCTGCTATCACTCTCAATGATGGTTCCTGACACAACAAACCAGCATCATCACTGTTGCCTCACATTTCCTGTGTCTTGGGCCAACTTGTACTTGAACACACCGCGAGGACCTCCCTGGAAAGAATTAACTCTCCAAACAACTCGGCGGTGATGAGTCCGTCTGTGCATTCAAAGAGGGAAGATGGAAAAACTGAGGACTGCTTATATAGCTACTTCTAATCAAGAATATGGGTGATAAAAAGTTGCGAATGGCACCTGTGAAGAGTCAACGAGTCAAAAAATACACCGAAACCACCGAGATGGGTGAAATCATTGACACCACACTGACAGGCTCTCCGTTTCTTTTCCCGTTTCTCTTCTTGTGCACCGACTCACTGAGCTGTACAGCCAATCAAAGTGATTTCTGTCATTGACGGGCTGATTCTTCCCGCTCAATAAGTCGGAAAGCCGCCGCCAGGCTGAAAATGGCCGACGCTTGCCGCTAGAGTGGGACACACCGCGACAACTAGGCCACAGAAAGTGACCTCTTGGACGCCTCTGTGGGGGATAAAACATAATAAAGAGCGCTCTACAGCAGCTCGCCCCTTCCAGTGGAAGTGGGATGTAGGAATACATCACGACTTTCTGCACGCCGCTGCCCTCTGCCCTTTTTATTCCCAACATTGGCTGACGGTCAACCATCAGCTTGGCGTGCCAAAGCCCTGAGCCTTCGGGGCACCTTGTACACAAAGCCACGCTATTATAAAACCTAAAAAGCCCCCCAAAAAAACCTGGACCAGTTTTCCAGTGTTTTCAATGCTGAAAAGCATTAATTTGATTGGAAAAATGTGTCCAAATGTAGTGCTTTTCTTCCAGTCAATGGGATAAAGAAAACACAAAGAGCCCGACAGTGTGAGCCCCTTCCACTTTAGTCGGTAAATTAATTTTCTCATGGAAATATGCCTAATGTTGAGGAAAGTTCTGTAAGCAGATTAAGAGGGGCACTTAGCTGCACATGGGTAGCGAGAGTGTGAATGTGGGTGGCACAGTGGGATGTGAGGGGTGTGGAGAACTCGCTGGCATCAGGCACCAGCCTCCCCAGGCAACGTATCCTCTTCTACATTAACCCCGTGCTGCGATGCTGAGCCTATAATTAATGAAGGGAGGGAGAGAGAGAGCAACAGAGGGACCCGGAGAGAGAACTGGAGGGGCGACCGAGAAGGCTGGAGGTTAGTTTGGAGTCTTTATATGATGATTATTTTACATTTGTCAGGAGCGAATGTGATCCCATCTGGGATCTGGTTAGATACTGTGAATAGACATTGATCTGTCACATCACCTCCACATCTTCAGATCGATCCCGGTGGCCAAAAGGCAAAATGATACTTTCAGTTTTATTCCTTCGTCCCTTTGCAAAGCATGTGTTTGTGTGTTACCGACAAATTTGCCAGAATAAACGATGACAGTGTACATTTCTGCAACTTTATAAATCTGTTATGTTGCAGCTTTATGTTTCTGTTTCTGTTCCAGTTCTCACAATGATGCGCTGAAGCTCTGGTCAGGTCGAGACATTAAAACCATTTGCAAAGTTCATGTTTTGGTTGAAAATGCCTGTCCTGTATGTCCTGACGTCTCGTCAAAGATATACATCTTGTCCCGTTTGCCCCTCAGGTTTTCAGCTGTTTGACCGACACCATCCCCTTCACCTCCGACTAATGAGAGTAATGTCACTGTGGTACAAATGTATCAGTGATGTGCAGAATCGTTTAACTAAACTAGAAGTTAAGATGTTTCCACTGTAACAGATGTCATACTTTTGAAGGACAATCTCTGAGTTAGTTTTATTCATAATAACAGCTTTTACATTTTGGCTTTTCTTGTTTTCTCTGCTACTGTTCGACAGAGGTTTTTGTCGAAACTAAAACAGAGGTTGGGAAGAAAGCAGCGTGGCAGGTTTGATTGACAGGTTTACTGTTTTTTCCCCTCTTTGTCGTAAGAGAACTTCAGAAATTTCCAGAGGACAGTTGTGTAATGCGCCTCTCCGCCGTTAAACTTCTTACAGAGCGAGGAGAAGAAAGACAAGCGAAGTGAAGGCTGCACAGTTTGCAGCCGCGGGTGATACGAAAAGACGGGGCGAGAAATAAAATGCGAGAGACTTTCCTTCACGTTAAAACATTGTTTTTAAATGAATCACCGTCCTTCTGGTGTCTAATAATGAGACTGAGAAATAACTAATGGGATGCTTTACAGGCATGTAATGAATCAGTGATGTGGACTTTGTATATTTAATGATATAACATGAATATCCTCATTAAAAAAAAGTCCAGTGAGTGAGTGAATCCATACTTAATGAGGACAGATGTTTAACGGCATCTCGACCTCCGTTTATATGTAAGTGTGGGAGTGTAAATGAGGCCTGTGCATGTGTGCTCACCCCCACAATCACTGATATTTATAAAACATAACATACAGTCAGTTCTGTAGATATAAGAACAGTATGGATATACAGTACACTGTGCATAAAGAACTGGAGGTGTGAGTCACAGGCTCGTGCATCTGAACCCTGACGTCTACAGGAAGATCTAGATCCTGAGGCCGGACCGGTTTGGAACAACCGCTCGGGGGAAAATCCATGTGAGGATTGTGTGGAGCTGCACCAGAATCACTGCGCCTTAATCCAGAGGGACGCAAACCTCTGATCAGCTTTTATCTCCGACACAAAGCGGAGTGTGAGGTTATCACGGGGGCAGCAACAGCGGCCTGATGTGTTTATCTGACTGTTTCCGAAAATAAAAAAAAGCGACGGATTCAAAAAGAAACAGCAGAAAAATCAAACGTATTAGAAATCCGCATGAAAAACCTGGATTAACAACGCGAGACAAATGGAGATGAAATGACGATGAGGCAAATGTTTTTCCGCCAACATCTCCCGCAATAAACTTCCGTTCCCAAGGGGGAGCGGAGAGCCCTCGTGAGCCGCGGCGATAACGACTCGAGGACGAATGTGGTTTTAAAGCACCGAGTGGGTTTTTAGAGAGAGCCCCGTTTTCATAAAATCAATGGAGGAGGAGAGCGGAAATGGGTGGCGAGCATCGCAACGTCTCGATCGCCGTCTGCAGAGGAGCGCAGTCTGCTGATCGATACCGATTTCAGAGCAGTCAAATGCATTTTACGCTTCCTGTGGATGAAAACGGCACGGACACATGTAAAGACTTCATCAATTAACTACACGATTCAGATGCACCCTTTACCTTTTGGTTTTATTTTAGCTTTATTTGGTGTCTTTACTGATCTGCCTCCAATCTCACACAACCAAGTAGCTCCAGACCAGCGTCACAGTATCGAGCTCTCCAGACGGATGAACGCATTTTTTTTTTCCAGATGATCAACTGTCATGTACAGCTCAGTGTGACACTGACAGGCTTTGCCCTTTAACTCCACGGGAGCATTGTGCCGATGCCCGTCCTAGGGAGACAGCGGGCGTAGGAAAAAAAATGCAACATGTAAAATATTGGTCGTATATAGGAGGCGAGGTCAAAAAGGACTGAAAAACATCATTACTCACAGCTTACGTTTGCCGGGGCACGCTATCAAAGAGCAATGAGTCGAGTGCAGCCATGTGAAAAGTAAAGACTTGATGGTTTTTTTTCATCTTTACCTCCCCGTTTTCCAGCGTGAATGAGGAATTCATGCCCTGTGAGCAACTGAACATATCTATACAAATGTGAAGAGACAGATTTGCTGCACTACCAGCAAGGTTATGTAAAAAAAAAAAAAAAAAAAAAACAGAGGGTGGGCAATGCAGGCACAATTTGTCACCGATGTGCCACATTTCCAAGCGAACCACTTTTCAAGTCAAGATAATGAAGAAGCCCCTCTTCCCCCCCCCTTCACACACACACACACACACACACACACTTTGTCTTATAGAGTACATCAACTCTCCTCGAGCTGTCATGGATGTAGACAGCCAGGCAGTGGCGTCTATTCACAATCAATTCAGAATGGTCCCTGCCACTTTTATTGAATTTCACATCAACAGAAGGGACAATTAAGATGATGAGTTTTAGTGGGCGGACAGTTGAAGACAACCGTGCCCACCAGGCAAACTGCCCCCTCCAGAGCGCTGCTGTGCCCACAGTGTGGGCTCGCACATGTGGGTGGCGTGCAGCAGAGATCAGCTTGCAGCCTCGCAGTGGAACAGAGGTGGAACGCAGCCCCGCTCAGGTGGCGCTGAGATCGTACCGAAGGAGCCTCGTCCTGGTGTGATAAAGAGATCCCTGTCAGTTTCCTTTGAGGTGATAATTCGGTGAGCATCGTGGATATCGACAGTTGTTTGCAGCGTCGCAAATAAAATCAGCATCAAGTTGAAACAGTAGCTAGTTTGAGACCCGGAACAAAAAAAACAAAAAAAAAATTGATTTCTCTTTTCATCATTTCACAGTCTTGAGTTGTGTGCACACAATTCACACAAACAAAAGACAGACAACAAGACTGATTTCTTCCCCCGTCTGCTTCTATGTGCTTTCTTCTTCGCGCTGAGATGTTTTGTGGATGGAAGCCATCAGATGGAATAAGATTGTGCAAACATTTGCATAATATTGTACACGCATTCTGTGGTCCGATTAAAAGACATGCCTCCGAAACGAAGATTTTAAAAGAAAGGGAACGCGTGCATGTGAAATGAGAGCTGCGGGAAAAACTCTGGCGGTGCGGCGAGGAGACAGCTGTCGATCCACAAAGACGAAACAACATGAATTCACTGTTCTTTAAGTGAGTGAATTACACCGACCTTTCAATAAAACAAAGCCGTAATTGTCACAAATTTTTTGCAGATAAGACTTTAGCCACATAAATAAGCTCCATCAAGAAGAGATGCGACCTACTGTAAAGGGCACTGCAAGGAGCAGCATTACAGCGATATCCTGTTTCAACTGGTTGTTATGTCAACGATGGAAATGGAGGAGAGAGGCAGCCGGCGAATGCAGTGACACAGACATAAAATGCTAGCCCTGCCTTTAATGGTGTGCCCATGAATAGCCGGAGAAATGGCAACCTAAGAGGCAGTTAAGTGACTTCTCTCTGCAGGCCCGGGGCAGAGACGCAGGGGCAGAACGGTGAAAGACAAAGAAAGTCCTTCTTCTCTGAAACATGCTTGTTTGAGTCCAGACTACAAGTTTTGTCCTCAGGGCATTAATTTTACTCCATTAGGTGAAGTGACCTGGACATGATCGGGGGCTAACGTGCTGAAAGGACACGCTGAGAATGACAGTGTAGAAGCAAACAGTTTTTTTTCACTTTGTGCAGAAGAACATCAGCTCCTTCACAATGGCTGCTGTCTGATGGAAAGGCCCAAAGGGGAGATTTTTGTATATGTGTGTATGCTTGTGTCTGAGATTATTTCTTTGTGCGTGCTGTTGCTGATACGCCGGTCTCTCGTGGCGTGTTGTCAGATGTGTGTGACAGTGCTCGAAATGGCCCCTCGAAGAAAAGGCCGTGTTGGACATGACGAACGGGGATGGAGACACTCTGCAGAGCAAAGATCTTGTCCCTGTGCCGCACGGCAGCGGGTGTTTTTGTCGTCGCGTAACGTTGCCGTGTTTGTGTCATGCGTGTTGAGAACACGCTGTAAATAGATTCTAATTATGGTCGCATCCCCATTTCGCACTCTGTGGTTGAGTGGCCGGGTGTGACAGACGCAGCTGCGAGGGTGTCGGCGGGTGTCTCGGATTGGTGCGAGGCGGGAGGACGAGGCAGCTAAAGGGCCCTGTCTGACGCACAGCACCGGCCTGATGTCTCCCCCTCGCCATCCAAGCCTCTAGCCTTTTCACCCTGCTCTGATTAATGAGTCTCGTCAGGTACCGTCCGTCGCCACTCACACCAATTAAGACATTAGGCCTTTCCACATGGCTTCCTGCTCTTAAACAAACAGCAGGACCGCCGGCTCCATCCTCTCCCTCGCTCTCGGCAGGAGCGTAGTCTCTCGCCCAATCAGTGACCCAGCGGGAGCTATGCTTGTCCTCACTGGGGAGGACAGGCAGAGACGCGGTCTTGAACCGGGCCTGTTAGCCACCTACAGTGGAACCCAGCGCAGAAAAATGGAGCAATCAAAGCCGAGTGTCAAACAATCCCTGTGTGACAGACAGCCTTCCGCAGAGATCTCTTCCTGCTCCGTGTGTGTTTGCCTGCAGGACGCCGCGGCAGGACAACGCCGGTCTCAACCCAAGACTTAATTGGATCGACCGCTAACTGGCTAGCAGTGCAACAAGAGGGAGAGAAAATTATTAGCCTGACTTGATTGGATGCTTTCATCCCTGATTCTCACCAGACCCCTCGACGTTAATTGTGTCTGACCCCTCGCTGCCCATGTCAAGAAACTCTCCAAACCCTGATTGAATACATCATCCTCCCTCTGAAGTGGACAATAAAACATCTTCCTGTCATGATGGAGTGTCTTGTGTTTGTGTAATGAACGGTAATACCGAGTCAGTGCGGCTTCAATGGCAACCTGTCCCCTGCTCTGTGACATGCCCTAATGAGATTAGCCACGGATATCAGCGAGTCACATTATTTAGTTGAGGAGAGGAGGAGAAAGATGAGCTCTTAATGTGCAGTGATTCGTTCTGTGTGTCCAAGCGTGTTTTCTGTGTGTCGAGGACGAGGCTGCACGCCCGGCGGTCTTCATGTTTCCTCGCCTGTGGTGTTCGCAGCCATCGTGTCACGTTAGCGTGCCGGTCAATCAAGTGACGGGGGCCTGTCTCTCATCAAGGTGCTATGCATGATTGCCAACGCTCGGATGCGCAGAAATTTGCACCTCCTCCGAGAGAGTCCCCGCTGAGAGGGGAGGACTCATCTGTCACACAGACCACCGTACCAATCCACAATGACAGATGTGCAGTCTGACTCAAATGGCTGACAGCACAGTGCAGGAGGCTAAACAGTAAATACATGTGGGGACACTCACATACAGCTGGCAGAGTGCTGCTCTAGATGCATGGTGATGATATATAATCAGGGTACATCAAGCAGAACATTGAGGTACATATACTGATTATTTTCTATATGTCCTTTGGTGCCAATTCATATAAAGGCAGTTATTCAAGTTATTCTGCAAAGCGGTGAAAAAGACAACAACCTCAAATCTCCACAAACAAGAATCAAAACATGCTCAGCATCTCAGGTCGTTCACTGATCCTCTTTGGTTTTAACTCTCGTTTCTGAGTTTGGACCTTCGTGACGACGTGCAGCTTTCCACAGAATGTACTCGGTCGGTGCTGTGTATCTTTCCTGTCTGTAATCATTTTCCTTTGTTGAACCCACTCACATTTTCATCCATTTCGCTCCCCGGTGCTGCGCCACCAGGCTTTTGGAACTTTGTCAAATCTTCTGACCTGTAACAGAATGAAAAGGCAGAAGGCTGCAGCACTCAGGACCAGGGAAATTAGCAGAGGGAGGGAGTGCAAAATAGAGGGAGGATGGAGAGACGGAGGAGAGGAGAGGGGGCACGGAGCTGCAGTGTGTCGGGAGGTGTTTTCTATGTCACTGCAGTCTCATATTGTCCCCAGAAAATGTCACTCTGCCCTTGGGAGGCAGCGCTCCGAGGCGAGACTCATCTGTCTGACCGCATTTACCGAGATGTTCTGTGGCCAGATCCAGAGGAGGCTGGGAGGCGTCCCACTGCACTTTGTCTGCCCACCAACACCCCTCGCGCTGATTGTTTCACACAAAACGTACAATAGACGTCATCTTTCAGCCACAAAGCAGCATTTTGTTTTAGGAAGGTTACTGTGCAATTTAAGTTTTTTAAGTTTTCAAAAAGTGAATGAGTGAAAAAGAAGCAATGAGCCCAATGATAGAAAAAAAAAAGGGGGGGAATAGAGTCAGAATATAAACTACATTCATATCTTTTTAATATGTATTGCCGATGGTTCCGGCTGCTGTAATGACATGCAGATATGTGCCTGTATGAAAAGTTAACTCAACCATGAAACATTAATGATGCACTTTACAAAATATTTGGGAGGGAGGGTGAGGGCTGCTATTTGACTTGTAATCAAACAAGCAGACAGAATGTGCACTCATTTCTCCTGCTTTCCTACATACTTGGCTAATTCAAGTATATTAAAAAAAATA
>JARJLU010001797.1:0-45157 GCA_030272975.1 Sparidentex hasta | reverse complement strand
TTTTTTTTTTTTTTTTTTTTCTCATGGAAATTGTTGCTATGTTTTCCTGTTTCGCATTGGCTAAAAAAATGACGACAGTGTCCTAGACTCAGCATACTACTGGCTGGCTCTCAGTCCTCCTCACCACTCTGATAACAGTGAACAACAGCGACTGGTCTGTGAGAACGAACGAATGACGAGAGAAGTGAAACGGGGAATCAGGTCAGTTCGTTCGCGTTAAAGTGTCATTCCTTCTAACTGATTCATTCTCAACTGAGCCATCACTAGTGTTCATGTATAGACACCCTGGTGATAAGAACAAAGTTTCATGTTTTGTCGAGCCTTCCTAGTGCTTTAAAAATAACAATTTTGATGCTACCGCTAAAGTGCCCACAGCATTCCAAGTGATAAAGAGTTTGACCCGAAAATACGGTAAATCTTAAAAGTGCCTCATTTGTCATAATTACGCTTTTATAGGAAGGTTTGACTTGGGTGCATTCACAAAAAAAAAAAAAAAAAAAAAAGCCTAAGTCGCATTTTAGCAAGAGTTTCGCTTTAACTAAAATTTTAAGTTCAACTTTTAAGATAAATGAACACTCAGCAGTCAGGAATCAGCAATTATCAAAAGTAGACTCAATGCCTCAATAAATGAGGAAGTCAACAATATTAGAGTCTTAGCATTTAGTATTTTAGCCAGATCCAGCATTCAACTGTTGTTCAGCCAGCATAGTAGGTGTCTTTGATTTGAGTTAGAGTTGTTCCAGTTTTGCACTGAGCTAGTAATTGATGTATGACGGTAAATGTAACTTACAAAGAAAAAAAAAAAGAATGTACATTTATCAAACAATGATAACAACCCCCACCAAATGCACTGTCTCCTCCTTTTTGTTGAACGTTTGCTAGAAACTATGCTGGCCAGCTGTTTGATCAAATTACTGCCTTTTTGAATAGTGAAATTATAATTCATTACAATTAATTTATAATTAAATTTTTGAGCCATTTTTAAAGATGTACATCTTTTCAGTAGAACCAATGGATTTCTGGCTGAGAGCCAAATTTTAATCAGTCAGATGACACCATGTGATTAAACTCCCTTCCTTGACTTTTTTGGGGATTGTGGAGAGGAAAGATCATCTTCACATTTATTAAGATGGAGCACTCAGTTTAACCATCATGCATTTGCCAGCATAGCCCTCAGTCTCATTTTCAGCCGTAGCTAATCACACTGGATCCATCTTCAGCCTCATCCTGTGGCCTGTTAGCTCAGGCAGAGGAATTTCCCCTGGTGTTACTCAAACTGAAAGCTACTGTTTACTGTGCCTGTGTCCTCCTCTACTAACATACACATGAACACAAGCATTGAGAACATTGTTTGTGTACACAGAATTTACTAAAAAGAAAGTTTTTGAACTAGGGTACTTGGCAGATGCTTGTTATGCTAGCTGCTGTCCTGCCAGACAGAAGTTTCATCGCCAAATGCAACTTCACATGGAGTTGAGTTAAGGTGGACCGCTCCTAAAGCTTAGTTCCACATAAATGCATGGATAATTTGTTGTTTTGTCATTAACAAGAAACAATATTTACTTCGAAGTTGAAAAAGGAGCCTCATATAACAAACAATACAGAAATGGTAGGGATAGGGCCCCCTGTAATACCCAGCACAAAGTGGAGCTCAGTGTAGCATGGGTGTCATTTGTAGTTTCCAACCAACACAGCTGTCATTTTCACACCTGGCTCCGATGTTGTGCAGTACTTGTGCTCATTTGTGCACCCATGGGCTTGCTGGCCCTAGAATTAGATGTGGCCAGACGCATTGCTAGCTCGAGGTAGCAGAAAGCAGTCAAACAATTGACAAACCTGATTTAAAGGCAATAGTTTCAGTTTTATTCCAGCTATTTTATGTGAACATTTTTCAGATGAATGTGTGCCTACAGCATGTGTGCCACAACATGTGTGCATACCGCTTATTTCACACTGGTTATGTGTGGATTGACTGGGGATATTTTTTTGATATTTCCCGCAGCCCTTTGAACATTTCACTCCATTTCTACAGTTCCTTATGGGCAATATTCCATTTTTAATCTAGTTGTGTCAGCTGTCACAGTGATTTCTTTGCTGTCTTTGTCATATGGATGTTTGCGTTTATTTTTTTATTGATTTACTTTGATGATGAGAAAAGCCACTTTCAGTCATTTTAAATTCTCCCATGCATTCATTAATGTCACTGCAGCAAATATCGGATGTATTTTAGCAGCATAACTAAATAACCATAGCTATAAACTCGACAAGACAGAGGAAATACTCAAGACGAAACAGAATTACACTTTTATTACCAACACACTGGTTTTGTCCATTCTAAGGATAAAACACTACAGGCAGAGTCATGTAGTTTATGCTGTTCAGTGCAGCCAGGACAGCACAGATTTGTACATTCAGAAGACAAAACAACCTTTCCATAAACAAATGGCAAAACACAGGAGGGCCAACTCCTCAGGTCAAGACTCTGTTGTCCATTTACATCTGAAGGAGAAAAATCATTCCATCTTGGCCAGAGAAGACAGATGGTTTGAAAGAGGAGTAAATCAATCTATCTTTGTCAACCTGGAACAGAGGAGGTGGCTTACAACATTACGTATCACCCACCTACAATGCAGTACTGAGTTCCCTCCCTAGACAGTTTATCAACAAATTGACACGTGGACTCACCTAGCCCTAGAAACCCACATGAAGGCCGGTTGGGTCAACGACAACCACAAGTTGCCCTAATGACTCTGAAACTCAGAGCTCACACGTGTCTTTAACAACTCTATAAGGACACTCCCACACAGAGTTTAAGAGCCTGCAATTCCCCTCCAGTTGGAGTATTGGATGAGAGGTGAAATGTCTTCAAGAAACTGAAACAAGTCCAGTTGCCTTTGATACAGCACCTAGAATTACCATGACCTGGATGATTGATAACCTTCATCAACAACATTTATTGCAATTTATATAAAAAAAAAACACAATCAAACAAGAAAACAAACTTGTGCTTACAAATGCTTGCAAATAAGTACCCACAATATAAAAGCACTATACAAGCATCACTAACTTGAAATGTATCCAGGAAGCACATGCAGGAGGAAGGTGGAGCTGAGCTTGGTTAGTGCTGTAGCTTCATCATTAAAAGTGGATTTTCAGGCTATTTGTGGATGGGGAGGAAGCCAGATGATGGGTTCTATATTAATTACATTACCTGAGACGATCCTCCAGAAGCAGAAATAATTTGTATACTGTATCTTTCCCTTAACATGCACGTTTACGCATGAGGAACAGCAGATAAACACTGATTGTTTAAACTCCTGACAGGCCAACAGGAGTGGGAAGTATTTCATGTTTATTGATGTTCTGTTTTCTTATACACACGAAGGTCACAAACACATTCCAGATTCCTCTTAAGCTTTTAGTTTTGCTACATGTGCCATGATTTTTGTTACCATTGACATTACTGCATGCCTGGACAAACATGTAAAATGATTTAAGGCAGCTAATCTATCTAATCGGTGTATACATGTATTAGGCATTATTTTCTTTGACAGTACATCCTGTGGATATGCTGGGATGATGGGTGAAGTAACCAGGGGTCATCAAAGGCTCTGTCTTGTGCCTGACACAAAGCAGCGCACAGCTGTCATTTTTATGCCCAGTGCCCAGGTTTTGTCAATGTGCTTTTGCACACCTATGAGCTTCGCAGTGCACAGTGGTGTAAGCTCTAGCACCAGGCGTGTTACATAGCAGTTTTGTGTATGCCACTGTTTCAGTAAGAAGAGTCTGTAGTGTAGGTCAGTGGTTGAATCCAACCTTTGAAGAACAACATCACTGTCACCATAATTGCTTATGATTGTCCCCTCAGTTTAATGTGCCATCCTAATTTTGGCCTGTATGCAATTTCAATTCATCGTCTTTATTTTAGAGGCGACTTCAAGACTCAAGTACAGTTTTAATTAGTTATGCATTTAGTTTTGAGCAAATTAGCAAATAGTCCAGGGTGATGCTGCAGCTATAATGTATTTAAGAATAACTTGACAAGTGCAGAGAAAAAAGAAAAATTGTGCAAAAACTACTGATAGATTAATGACATGTAAAATAAACATATACGATAACTAAACTAGTGTCTACTACTTATTGAAGCATATTGCTTTCATACTATTAGTTTTTAATTTGTGATTAGTGTTTTAAAATGTCCCTCTGCACCTTGCAAGTTATCCAACCTTTCAAAATGATGCACAATGCAAACTGTTATTTTACAGAGGACTTAAAACCTGTTGAGGCGTAGGTGTAAGATTTTTGTTCATTATAATGCAGTTTTTGTGACACATCCTACCTTTATTTTAAAAACAAAAACAAAAAAAAACAAAAAAAAACAAAAAACGAGAGAATGTTTTTTCCATTTTGATATTACAAAAGGCCACATTCCTAGTTCAGTTAATTTAATTGCCCACTCCTAAGGTAGAATTTACATTTAAACTACATGTTTGAACTTGCTGGTATAACCTACTTCAGGCAAATACAGCTATGAATTCCAGCTCCATCTTTTTCTGGGACAGTTACCAGGTTATTTTCTGAAAGTCACTGTATAACATACATTGTTTTTGAAGACAACTGACGGCAAATTTGTAGTAATTTGTAGTAAGTGCATCAGACACACTGTGTATGCTGTACATGTGTTTTTATATACTCTACCCTCAAAATCTCAAATCAAAAAGAAGAGCAGTGCTATAATTGTTTCAGACTGAATTCATATCCTTGGCATAGAAATAAAAGACCCCGCGACCCTATAGAGGATTAAGCGGCGTACATATATATGTACAGATAATGGATGGATGGAAATAAAAGAGGTCACATGGTAACTGTTTAGGGACTCAAAAGTTGAACATTTATGAAAATATTTGTCAGGCCCTCTGTGCACAGATTTCTCCTTTCTGAATCTCAAATTCTAAGCATGATCCACTGTCACCAAATGGCCTCCCCACCACGTTGGACTTGAGGCAGAACCCTTCCACCGTAGATTGCATGTCCTCCCTCCCTGAAAGCATCCATTCACTCCAAGTCCCATTCATTAGTGTAGATCATGCCGCACATCAAGCCAACCAGCCAGGTCTCTGAAAGGCCAAGGGAGTCATCCTGTGCATTCCCTCCTTCAGTTATTAGAACAAGACTTCACTCTGCAGAGGAGCAAGGGAGGAAGCGAAACCCATTACTCTTCCTCTCCTAATCTTCATCAGGATCCCTCCCCCACACCTCCCTATTCATCTGACAGCATGACATCCTACATGTGGTGTTTGGCCAGGAATTAAAAACCTCTGAGTCCACCTTTGGAGGGAAAAAAATAGGAATTAACTGAGGTTCAGTATTATCAGCCGACCTACCATAGGTGACTGTGAATCTATCAGCCCCCAGGAAAACGACTTATTAACTGCCTCATTAAGAGCATAGTCTATTACTGATAAGGGTCCACCTGAGACATGCTAATTAAAAGCAAAGGGGTATGTCAGAGTGAGCAAATTGGACACAGTCAGTGAAACTTAAAGTTTTTATGGTGAAACAAAAGCCTGGCTAATCTGGCTTCCTCCTGTGTAAGGCTTTGTGTCGGCCCCAATCCACCTTACCAGGGTGCTATAGGTATTTCTTACTGCTGGCCATATTAAGATTTAAAAAGGGTGACTTTGCACAAAGATCCTGCCAAATTAGATTTTTCTGTGTGTGCTTGTGTGTGTGTATGTGAGTGTGTGTGCATTTTTAAAACCAATCTTGATTGTAGTTGACCACTTGGTGGCAGAAGAGCTCTACTGTACTGCACATGTCTCTCTTTCTCACTCTTCACTGTGCAAGAAAAAAAAAAAAAAAAACAAGACTCCTGTCTCAGTGATGGTAAGACACAGGAAATCAGTGGTATATGTATCTCACTAGTTTCTGTACAGCCTGACATACCCACTCTGCTGTTTTCACAATGTCAAATAAGTTGATGATGTATTAAAAAGGAAGAATGAAATGTTCCAACTGGGATTTCATGACAGGATGTTAGAAAATTATAGAGTCAATGTTGCAGTTCTAACTTGAATGACGTCTAGTTTTCAGGGAGATATGCTGTCTGATGTGGGTGCTGGTGTCTGGATTGTGGATATATGTTTTTGAATTAATCCCTCAGCAAGCTGAGAGATATTTGACTGTCTTTAATTCTGATGTTACTTTTGAAACAGGTTTTGATAGCAAGTACATTTTCAACCCAAGTCCCAGAATAAAAGTTGCCTGTGTATGTTTTTGCAAAACCATGGATACATTTAAACTTTCTTTTTCTTACTTGTCACAACACTGTACATATGCTCTGGTTACATCAGGCATAAACACCACTTGGTTAGGTCCAATAAAAGATTATTAAAGTCTTAAAATGCTTTAAAAAAATACAAAAATGTGTCAGATTTGTCAGTTTCACGATAGGATTTTTTTAATTTACTCTTGACCACAGGAGTGTGTATATAAAATAAACCTACAGTACAATGATAACCAACCAGAATAGATTCGCCGAACATGGCTGGAAATTGTCCTGATGTCTTCTCAAATATATCCAGTGGTTTCACACTTGCATACTGAAACGCAAACTCAATCCACTTATATTCTCATAGAAGTTGGGTCATAAACATGTAATGTGAAAACTATGTAGAAATTTCAATATGGTACATGGCCAATACAAATCTGAATGGCTGTGTGTAAATGTTTTCTGACAACTTTATATTCTGGCAACTAGGTTGACATGAAGACCCTTAGAATGTACCCACAACATGAGTGAAGTAAAATGTACACTGCCATTGCTGGAAAACACAATACATCTGTGTCATACATGTCAAAACTCCACATCTCCTGCTGTCATATTTTGGTGGCATTACAACATTTTTCTTTGTTTTTCACATACATAAACAGCCTCACCTCAGTGGATTTTATGTTGAGGGGGTATATATATATATATATATATATATATATATATATATATATATTTCAAATTACTTTCATCCTTGAAAAGCAGAAGATTAAGTGACTGTCAGATAATATTGTGCTTTGCGGTCCACGTGCATGTGGCATGCGGTCCTATTTGGAAATAAACATGCATGCCTAATAGAATGGCTCAAGCAAGCAGAAAATACATTTCCTGCTCTGTGCACTCCTGTTGTCTCTGGTTTCATCCTTATCCATTTCAGTGCAGCTGCTGGTGCTGTCATTGATGGTAAGGGCAAGGACTGCTCATACACAAACCATTTCTCCTGTGGTATGAATTGATTTAATGACAACATCCAGTGGCCACAATCGATGGGGCAGAGGGAAAGGTACATTACGAGGAAAGGAAGACAGATAATGGAGGATCACAGAGCCATTTCCATTACTCTAACTAGCATCCTTGAACACTCCTCTCCTCCTCATGCCAGAAGTACCCAGTGAAACAGGCCAGTGTTTCTTAACTAGTCTCCTTTTCTTTCCCACGCTATCTTGTCATCACACCCCTTTGCCTCTGACCCACTGGCAACTCACCACCCAGCAGAGTCACATCTGGGATCTCAGTGGTGTGCATTACTTGATGATGATCATTTTAGTTTACAGCCCCGCTGTTTTACCCCATGTGACTACTCAGTTAGCCGATATAACTAAGGTTGCGATAGACACTAAGAGATGCTACTGTCATGCCTCCACTTGCTTTTAATTCAAGCATGCACGCTGCATTTACGGCCCAGCTGCTTGTTTAAAATCGCCTTAACTTTAGAAGTGCATCTGCATCTAAGGACCCCATCAACTCAGCACATTGGATGAGCTGTCTTGTCAAACTGAGGAGGCTTAATTCTTTTCACAGTGTAAAGATGCATTGTGGGTCCCACACCCACCATGACATTGTTTATGAGCTACAAAAAGCTCCAGTTGATTTCAAGATAATGAATGTCAATCTGCAGGGCTTAGATTTTGTTTTCACTTGCCCCAGATATTGTGACTTCTATTTTTATCTCCTTTCCCACACCGCACATTTTTACAAAATATTTTTTTTTCTCACTTCTGTATCCTCATCTCACTCTTTCTACTAAAAAGTCACTGTGTGGTGTGATGGAAAGCTAGAGTTAGTGACAAGTTGGGAAAGATTCAAAGGCCCTGAGTAAAATAAATAATGAATAAACTGCCATTCCATCAGAGAGCAAATACAGGTTAACACATATCTGATCGAGTGTATGGGAGATATGCAAGAACAAGTCTGAGCTCTGAGCTCTTTGTCACATACCTTGGCCCATTCCTGAGCAGTATTTGTCATGTGTCAGGTCAAATTGTCCTGCCAGGGGGGTCACTGCCATTCAGGAGAACTGTTGTCATGACGGGGTGTTCTTGGTAATAAGTGATGTCTAGGGTGGTATAGTCTGACAAAATCCTGTCTGTTCAAATAGATTTGAGTTAGTTAACTGATAACCAAGGTCTAGGAATTCTCACCTCAGGCAGGTAATTCTGAAGCCTTGGGGTCCTCACAGCTGAGGCCAGGTCACCTGCTGTCTTCAGTCTCCAGTTATGAAAGCCAACAGAGTGCAGCCTGAGGACATGAGGCTGTGCTCAGGCCCCTTATTGGTTCAAAGGTCTAAGTTGTAACTCAGAGCGAGGCCTGGATGGATCGTCAAAGAAATCAGTACAATATTTGCATCAGCTCTGAAAATTGACAGGCAACCCATGTGATGCCTGTAACAGTAATGGATTTTACTTTGTGAAAATTATAATCTGTCCCTAGTAGAAGACCCCTTTTTTTTATGGCTGTCAGTTTCTTTTTTGGCAACTGACATTCAGTGTATGTGCATTTCCTGTCTCCCTGTGTTGTAGCTGCATGTTGGATTCAAATTGCGTAAACAGAAGCTGGTGCATGTGCTATTTTCTTATAATGTGAAGGGAAACATTGTTGGCTCTTTATCTATAGTAGTAATAGTTATTACAATATACTGTACATATAGGCCATATACATTAAATTTGTTTACACCCCTTTACCTTATATTAGCTTGATTTTGTGTAATTCTTCTCACAGTTTACGTACAAGGCCAATGTTCAGTGCAATGTCCCCTGTGTAGGTGGTGGATAGGTGTGTTGCACATCTCTCTGTCACACAAGAAAATGGGGGAGAGCAAAAGAGGGTTTTTTTGTTGTTGTTTAATCACAATCTATCAACCAAACGTCTCTGTTGCATAATCCTATTGCCTTGTCCTAACCTTAATGGCAATCCTAGTTGCCATGTGCAGAACTTTAGAAAGAGAGAATTTGAACAGCTGTGTGGATATTACCCAAGGTTTTGTAGAATTGTAAAATATTACGATCTTGTCCAGCCAAAGAAAAGCAATAATTTGATGTTATGTTGATAGATCAGCAAGTCAGCTATACTATACTATATCAAAACCTGACTATGGTGGAGTAGAATAGCATACATTGTACACATGTTTAACATTGCAAAGTTTATCCAGCCTCATACAAGTTTCCCCCAAACAGCAGGATTTCACTTATCCATCACAACTGAAAGTCAGAAAATCAGCAGTCAAATAAAGACCTTCATAATAACTCCACAGTCTGACTGTTTCTGCTCTGACTAGATTGCCTGCAGCTCTTCCCTTGTCTCATCATTTCTTGTTGAAAATGAAGGACTTCCGGGGGGCAGTCACTTACAACATGTAATGGCCCTTAAGGTGAGCCATTATACTTTACTCTCGGTAAGGCCTTGATGTATGGAGTGGTGATGATTTCTTGCATCTACTGACAGAACTAGGGCTACCTCTGCACTCCATATAATAAGCACTCTTGTCTCAGCTGAAACATTGTTTTCATTTTCTTCAAAACAAAAATTGCATTTAAACATTTCTTCTATTTAGAAAGGGGTAATTGGAACTTGTCACAGTCTATCCAATCTGTAATTACATTTGAATGCTTGTCAGAATGCACAAAATCCTTCATCTGTCTGTGCTTTCATCCGTATAACCCCTAACAACACCCCACTGCTTCTTTCACTGTCACATAACAGCTGATCTTTAGCTGTGCTTTCAGACAATGCAGGCAATATTCCAAACTTTTTCCTCAAGTCCACTTGGCTAGTTGAAAGCTGCCATTGGCTGCTGTGGTTGTGTTTCTCTTCCCTTTATTCCCTGAGCACTCAGGAGCCCAGGTGTTGGCAGCGAGCAGCTTGCGTGGCAGCAAAGCGATATTTTGATGAGACGGCAGTCAGCTTGCTTTCCTATTCTGCTGTGCGCCACAGCATTGTGGCCCTGTGCTCCGGTGGGACAGTCAGATCCATGGGTCTACACAGCTGGCATCAGCTCCTGCCAACTGCGGCAGCTCCTCATCACAGATGTTCATGCAGCCACCACATTGGTGGCATCTAGCCCTTTGTGTTGACCTTATTCAAGAGCACAGCAAGCCACAAATGAAAAATGTAATGCTGCCGCCTGTCAAAGGAATATACTGAGTTTATTGAAGATTAGCTTGTTGGAGAAGTGTAAATAAAGCGAACAGAGACACCAACATGATCCATGGCTTTCCAGCACTGCCCATGCTAAGACATTAGCATGTGTCAAGTTTTAGCAGCCATGGCAACTGACAGGTGCCTGGCCTTTGTCTGGTGAAGTTGTAGGGGCTGTTAAATGGTTCTATCTGTGTGGCATTGTGAGCATTGTGTCCCCAGTAGCTCAACTGTCAAACTGTCCACTTGCATTTATAGTATAAATAAATATAAAACTCTATATGTAATGAACAAATCATCATCCAAACACTGATTTTCCTTTATTCTTACATTTGAACATTTGCTGCAAAGGTAGAATTGAACATTGTTTTGTATGAAAAAAGCAAATAATAAAGATGACATTAAAAAAAAATAGCAAGATAATTGTTATTAATAGGGATGTAACAATATACTGAATTATGCAATAAAAAAGTGCTGCAGTACTGTGTGTGTTTGTGACAATGACTGATAACATATCACATGATTAATTTGCTTGTAAAGCTCATGGATCTAACAAGGTATATCAGTATAAATGCTTTCTACTACATCTCCTTGTCAGTGTACTGTTCTGTCTGATCTCTGATCTTGACTCAAACTGTTTATCCACATAGCAGGTCAGGTAATTTCTGATTCTGGAGTTGTTGGACCTGTGGGTTTGCAGAGAAACACTGGACAACTTGAGCACTGTATTTCATTGTATTTGTGCTTTTATTGCTTCTATGTAAGCACTCCTAGTTTACAGACTCATTAGGTGCATTTTTAGTCATCATATATTGAGCTAAAGAGCCTGTGTTGTAGTGTTTTCTACACATTTTTTTTTTTTTTTTTAATTGTCTTGCATTCTATTAATTAAGTTGTTCATTTTTAACAAAAAGGAACATTTTGGGGTTTTTTTGTTTGCTTTTTTTTGTTACTGAGGAGGCTGGCCCATAGTGATCCCTGTAGCACCCTATGAAGTAATAATTTCCTGAAAATGTAATAACGTAATAAAATCTGCATGTAACTCAATCGAAAATGTAATAAAACACAATAATGTAATAACGTCACTAATAATGTAATAAAATGTCCTGACTGATATTGTAATTGTAATAACAATTTTACCGATAATGTAATACCTGGTAACAATAATGTAATGAGGTATTACATTATGGTAAAAATGTTATTACAATATCAGTCAGGATATTCTATTACATTATTGGTGAAGTTATTTATTGTGTTTTATCACATTTTCAATCAAGTTAAGTGCAGGCATTATTCCATTTTCGGGAAATTATTACATCATAGGGTGCTACAATCCCCTAAAAAAGGAAACAAACAAATGGTGATTGTGCCCTTTCCCATAGAAGACAAAGGCAGATGTTGGTGGATGTTATTGCATGTTCCAGTGTGATGGTCATTTGACTATGTCAATGCAACATTATATGTGCAAACAATGTACAGTATATCTCTTACTGTTACAGTGAGGGGGTGTTTCTGCTGTATCCCCAAAATCTTCACTGAATTTGAACTTTAACATTTGTTTGTGATGTCCATGACAATTCTTTGACAGTGAGAAGAGATTCATTTTTAAAATGTATCAGATGATGGTAGGTTTACAAGATCTATTATATGGTTAAACAGCTGTTATTTTCTTATGGTTTAAATCTTGTTGTTTCCTTGAAATGATTGTTGTTTGCTGAAGGAGATTCTAAGGGATACACAAACATCATCACTACCACTACAGTCAACATCACTATCCCCATGCCACCCCAATGTCTCCAATCTCATATGCACAGAGGCAGATGCAATTATTTTCACAGAGATAGAGGGAAATGTCATCAAGACTCTCCAAAAGCCTCCACATTCCGTCACCTTCTCTTCCTTTTTTTCCATTTCCATGATTCCCTTTATCAATTAAGTCTGCTCTCAAGATTGTCTCCAGCAATTTCATTACAGTCAATTAGCCTGGAGAGAGAGAGCGAGACACAGGAGAGCTTTTCAGTCAACCAAGGAGCTGCAGATGAACAACATGCATCTTAGCTTCTGCATACCAAACAGTGGCAGTAAGCGGTTGCTGGCCAAAAGGCCCTCATACTATCTGAGGACAGTTACCTCTCAAGCCTAATAATGTTTCTGAGACTACACAGAGACACTGCTGGGGCTTTGTGCATACATGTGTTTATATAAAGTAACCGTAAATGTGAAATGCCCTTGTGGACTGTGTAACACAAGCTTAAGTCAACTTTCAAACATGCAGTGGGTAGTAACAGCGCTCAAGAGAGATTATTCCTAAAATTAGATTTTTAAGAGGACAGGCTCTGTGATCTCAGCAATGCGGTATGTACTGTTTGGGAAAACATATTTCCCCATTCATTTTATTTCTGAGACCAAGAGGCGCTTAATAAAAACATAATAATCTAAGCAACTCTGGGGAAAACAGAGTACACTGTCAATGAAGACTATGTTGTAGATGAAGAATGTGCTCTAGATGAAGAAAATGCTGTAGATTTTGGCTACAATATGCTCCTGTGCATACAGTATACAACTTACTATTAAAGTGTCCCAGACTTCAAGACCTCTGGTTCTCTCCAGTACTTTCATCCAGTTTCTCTACCTTTACCACCTCAAGGAATCATAAAGACTCGTACATTTTTAAAGAGTCTTACATTTCAACCTTCACTTACGTGCTGATTTGTTCAGCAAACACATATCTGTTCTATAGAGAGGATCAAGTAACACTTTAAAACATCCTATTAAAAATCTGTGTGGATAATACTTTATATATATATTACGATGTAAGTACATGCAAATTCAGAGAGTTGTTTAGATGTTTATTAATGGAAGCGTATAACTGGACGTCTTTTTTTGAGAATCTATATCTGGTATAAAAACCAGTTAATGAATGGTTAGTTACCAAAAGTAAATTTTAGCCCTGTTGGGGTTATTACTCATTAAAAACAATGTGTGCAATGTTCACAGAGTTTTTTTTTTGTTTGTTTGTTTTTTTTTGTATGCATTTCTTTACTTATTTACCCTCTGTAGAATGAAATTGGTTACTGTATGATTTCATTACTTTTGTTTGGTTCTGAAATGTGATATAGTTGCCATTTAAGAATAATGATAAACATAATACATACTGTGTGAAAAGTATGGCAGTATAAAAGCATAAAAATAAAATGAGGTGATGAAAATGCATGTAAAATGGAAGGATTGATAAATTATCAACTGATGTGATTAATTCACAGCCAATTTGATTAAAACAGTCGTGATGTGATGAAATGTTCTGTCATTTTCGTAAATTTATCATTCATCATTCACAACTGAAAAAAAATGTTACTTAAGGAAAGTGACCTAAAAGGTGAAAATAACAAAAAAAAAAAAAAAAATCACAAAAAAAAATGTATGTGACTTGAAAAATAGTGTTAAACTATTTCAAACAGTGTTGCTCTGATAATCAACTGGGCTGTGTGTAGCTGTTCCTGCTCATCAACCTAGTGCTATAAGAATACATTGAACAGAAAACATGCACTCCACTAGTGGTGGCTGTATTTGAAATCTATTGGGAATTTATAAAGTCAGCAATTATAATTTAGTATACAAAAAAATGAACTACTATATATGCCTGTAGATGAGCACATGTGTCTTTTAATGTTAAGTACTTGAATTAAAACGTACTGTTTGTAAATATACTTTTATTGCAATAATGTTGCTATGTTTGCATCAAGCTAGCGGATTGAGTGCTTGTTATTTAAAATTGATTTGGGAATCAAAAAATGTGTACTGCAATATTTTCTAATAGACAGTACTCAGTTCGCATTCTATTGGTTTCATATCAAGGTTTCAGTTATTACAAAAACCAGCATAGGTAGGGGATTTAAAACACAGTCAGTGCCTACGTTTTGAACAGACATCTCACCCTGTTTCTCCCTCTCTGTACCGTTGGGTTAGGGAAAGGGTTAGGGTTATGTAAATATGCACATTCTCACTGGTCAGTATCCCTAAAAGTACAGAGTTTGGTACCCAACCCTACTAAATATGTAGTGATGTTTTTCAATGTTACAAATCATTCAATGTGACACTTTTGGATTGTGTAGAAAAGGAGTTACACAACAATCAAAACTCAATTTTGTTGCTTGTTATAAGTTAGCCGTCTCAATTTGTTGCAATTTACATCTATTAATCTCTTTTTTTAATGGCTGTATGTGAGCGGATTCTAAAATCGTGAAAAATTTGACTTTACTCATCCCAATTTCATACGATTTGTTGAATTTGTTAAATTGTGCTGGACAATGAATTTCTTTGTTAAGGACTCCAGTCAGATTTTCAGTGACAGTCCAAAGGATGTGACTTTACGCACGTTCTGGAGTGCCTAGTCTCGGTCCCTCTCTACACTCAGCTCACGAAGAGCGACAGTTAATGTCAGTTTAGAAATGGAGTCAACTAAAATAAACTAATGACTGACGTCCAGCAGAAGTTTCATAGAGCCCCTTTAAATGTGCAGGTTATAATAAAGTGTTACTCAAATTTAGAATTTCTTGACAGGTTTTGAATTATTTTGTACTTGTTGTACACATACTACTTGTACATGTTCACCAGGCATTTTTCTAGACATAGACATATTCGTGTTTGAATTGAATTATTCTGCTGGTGTGTACCATCTCTACCATCTGTGGTATATCAGGTATAACCAGGACATTCCCTTTAATGACATCAAAACATATGGCTAAGCCACAGCTGGCTTACTCTGCTTCAGCAGAATTTCTTTCAGAACTCCAGGGAATCCACATGGGTTCTTGGGGAATAGCCAACATATGCCTGACTATGCAACATTACCTGTATTCTGTTTTGTTTTGTGTCTTTTTTAGCTTGCTCCCCATGTGGTGGTAGGACCTGGTGATGTTGAACTATAACCATGTCAAACTGGTTTATATTCTTGAGCTCATAGGCTGGTTCAAAATATCATCAGTAACTGGTTTCTACAGAGGGTCATGTTTAGATGAATATTTATGAATAAGTTGGAGGCTGGGATCAGTTGATGTTTTATGTTTCCAAGATATTAATAGCAACATTACTTGAAGCAAGGTGGAATGGTAGGCAGTGTAGTATTTTACTGATTTTGAGGTTGTCATTCTGAATGAAAATCAATTTTAATATTTCCCTTCAGTAATTGATTCAAACAAACAGATTTTTCAAAATGTGCCTCCATTTCTCATAAATGTATGCCCTTGTTAATGTAACTTGTGATAAAGAAGACTTCACATATAAAATAGCTTTAATTTGCCATTTTGTGTTAGGATTCCTGTTAAAACCATACTTTATTATTTTTTTCAAGGAAACCGTGGGTGGTATACTGCTGCTTTGTGCTGCTTCTCACCCACACAGCAATTACAGAAGTAACATATGGCCAATGAAGAGGGTATGTTAACCCCATATCTTTGCCCCAGAAACAGTGTCCTTGAGTTTTGTGACATCAACATGGTGCATGTGCACTGAAGGTTGCCTAAATGTCTTTGCACAATTAAAGTATCTCAAGAAGAGGCTAACAGAAAAATGCTTGTATAACAGATAACTCCTACATCATAGAAGATCTGTCCACATTTCAAAATACTGAAATATAAATTAGAACAAAAACATATTTTCATAAATCCACCCCAAAAAATGTATCTCCTTATTGTTGTGATTTCTTATAACATTCCACAATAATGGTCTGAGGACAGAGAGGCTCACAGATAAATATGAACTTATTCATGCATCAATCAGGTGAATGACATGATATGTTTATTAACTGTAATTACAGGAAAGCAATGGCTGTGCAATTTGACTTAACCTGCAGTAATTAGGCCTAGACCATAGCATTTAGTGTTAATGTAAATTTAGGCCTATATGAATTCCAATCCTGAATGGCTCCTACATAAACACGATATTCTAAATTAAAACAGTGTTGGTTCTAGATTATGTCACTCGGCATGTAGACCAACCTTTGAAAATTAAGAACTAAAACAAGCTGATGAGTTAGCATTGCATAAAACTAGATTTTTTTTTTGAAATCTTATTTTTCAAAGGTTGGTGTCATGGTGTGGTGAGTGATATACTATCTATGAATCGTTTGCAATGTACCGTTAAGGCCACTGAATGTGCACTGCTTGGACGTCAAAATCATTTTCCTTGATATTATCATACATGGAGGGCAACACCTTTGTGGTAAGATCCAACCTGCTTGGCATTTCATAATGTGGTTGAAGTACGCCAATTAAATGCTTAAATCCAGTGTATTCTACTACTGAATAGGGTTGCATGTCTGATACTACAAATATCCTGATAGCACTAGTAATTGCTTTACTGCCATATTTGTCATGTTGCACGGGGACGGGTATGCTACACATGCATTGCATAGCTTACTTGCGGGTTCTCTTGTCAACAAAGCAGATGTTGTTGACATAACTCACTCACTATTTCCACTCACTATTTCCACAACTGTGATTTCAGGGAAGCAGGAGGGGGTTCAAGTTCATTTGCTGTGTCTTCTGTATTGGCAGATACATGGTATCTTTTCATTGGCTGTAGCTTCAGGTTAGAGTGGGCAACATCTGTACAAGTTTTTTCCCTTTTGGGAACATGGTGGCATGGTTCAATCCTCGATTCCACATTTGATTTCAAAAGTTGTTAACGTGACGTCATTTCAATCGATGTCCGAGACACAATTGAGATTGTGACGCCTCTAGTCTGAATCCAATGAAATGCCTGTACCAGCACATTCCGCTTGGAGGCGGGGGTGGGCCTGGCTTGGAGCAGGTACATCGCTGCCTTGGCTCAACTCGGCACAGTAAATCTAGTGATTGAAAAGCAAATCTGTGCTACTCAGTTTGACTCAGCAGGACCAAAGGTGCTGATGGAAAAATGAAATGGGGCTTCGAAAAACCAGGAGCACTGCTTTTCGCAAAGAATGTTCTAACCATCGGGTTACTTCAAGCTTTATTCATTGATTCACTCATCTACCAAAATATATTTGGACTGAAATATTTTAAATGCTTATGATAAATACTGGCATGTACGATTAATTTTCATAAATCAAGCACAATTCTTGTGATGAATTAGATAATTTTCTCAAGCCGTTGACAGCCCTGGTTGCGATTGACCTGTCCTAGCCTGGTCAGCTGGTGCGTTAGCCTTTACCTTACCAGTTACAGCAGTTCACCATTAAAGTAGTCACTCCAATAAGCTTTGCGAACCATGTTTTTCAATAAGGCATGCAGATGTATTCACTACCATTTTTATAAATTATAATTAGGGCCTGAGCACTGACCACTGCGAAGACCTAGTGAATCTGTTCTTATCTTTTTTATTCTGCATGGATGGATGGATGTTTGATCGCAGTTTTGAAGGCCGGAACATACTCCAAAACTCATCAAACTTAAAACATATGTCACATCTTGTGAAATCAATAATTCAACCCTATGGGGTGTGTGTGTGTGACCAGGGGACGCTATGGCGCTCCCTGGAATATTTTCAAAATTCAAGCCCCGCCTCCTACATGTACATACTACATAAACAAAATTCAGTATGCATATGTATCATGACCAGACACAAAAAAAGCCTCTGGTACGAAACTATCACTCCAACTGAGAGTCGGCCAATTTGAAGTCAGACAAACATCATCCGATTTGCATGACATTTGCTGGTTGTTTTCTCCACATCATACACTACAGCATAACATGCAATTACCAGGTGAGCGTGCCCTCCAACGGCACCACAGCCCAACATGTGTAGACTGAGGGCCTGTTCATCACTGCTTGCATCTTTAATTAACTATGTTATTGATGAGCTTTGAACCCAAGTTTTCAGGGACATGTATTTCTTTGAGATGCCTGTCCAAGGACCCATTGGCATAGCTTTTCTAACACAACACACTGGACTTGGTTTCTCCTCTCTTCCTCCATCGTATTCAGTTAGAATCCTGGAAACCAAATAAGACAACCTGAAATTCTCCACAATAATAAGAAGTGATGAGACATGACAAGTTCTCCTGCCCTTTGACTGTACACTGTTGGTCCGACTCTCAACCAAAGTCTTGCCTCTCTCTCTGTCTCTACCTGCTGAAAATGTGTCCACCTCAGGCTCACTGGTTGTCCACATATGCCATGCTCTGCAAGCATGGTTTGATTTCTGAAATTAGTCACACCCCTGTCTGCATTGTGTTTGAGTTTGCTGGAGGCAAATTTGTCTTGAAAGTACCTGCAAACAAACCAGCATCTTCAAATAGTGTGCGAGGTGAGATATTTTCTGTGGATTTCAACTCAGTTATCTGAACAACTGTGAAATCACAGAAGTTGCTCATGTGTTACATCCTTCACTGCGATTAAATGTGGATAAGCAATTTTTCTGCATAATGCAGAACTAAGTGAATCCTTCAGAACCTTCAGAATGGCAGCAGCAGTTGCTTAAAAAAGTATTGCTAAAGTTTTCATGGATATGCTTCTCTAACTGAAGAAAGAGAATGAGCCAAGCCAATAGTTTTTTAGGTCTTTTCAAAGGGTCAACATAAAGGAAGCGATTGACAAGAAATTGCTATGGAAATCGAACTGGCAGGGTGTTAGTCCCTTGTGTTGGATGATTTTGTCACAATCAGTGTGGAGCTTGCCTGTTTAGCACATACATATGTGCAAATGGAATGGGCCCATTTTGGTAACCTGTAACAGTGTGTTTACATCAATCAGCAGTGCTGTTGTCTGCTCCTTTGCCCCCTCTTAGCATTTCTGCTAGGTTGCCAGTTTTAATGTGCTTCAAAGAGAGACAGGCAAAAGAAACGCAACAAGCCTTCTTCACCCTACCACCACCCACCACCATCACCACCACCCACTCAAGTCCTCTTCATGAATATCCTCACTGTTCTTAGTATCTATTTCCTGTGCTCATACAAATTATGCGTCAAGTTTTTAATTGATCCCTCTGGGGTGGGATTCTCACAGTTGGGGCTGACACAATGGTATGAACCTCGATCCAGTGATTTCTAAGCAAACACACCGTTTTGAATACCTAGCTCCAGGCAGCATTAATTGGTTTTGCATAGATACTCATGCTTCCACATTACAGAGACATTCAGTGGAGGATGGGATGTTTTGCTGTTATCTGAGAAGTGCAGGAGATGTGTTTATTAATATGAACTACTATGCCATAAACAATCCTGTTTTGTGGTATACCTGGTAGTGCTTGAACTGTTTATTTTTCATCGAGCAAATTAACTGCAAATGTCACACCACTTCCTTTTAGAGTCATTCAAATCCAAACTGACATCAAACACAGCTGCATAGTTGAGTCAAGTCAGTTTTTCATAGAATAATAATAATAATAATAATAATAATAATAATAATAATAATAATAATAAGAAGAAGAAGAAGAAGAAGAAGAAGAAGAAGAAGAACAACAACAACAACAACAACAACAACAACAATAATAACACATTATTAACAAACACAACTGAGTATAGTTGTACAGTTTGAGCCTCTGGATACTTATTACAGTGTTACCATATACAATAACATTAACTCTTTATAATTATTTATTGTAATGTCATTGAATTAATTTATTATCTAAGTGGTCACCTGAGCAGGGGCATCACTTTTTCTGCAATATCATGTTTGGTTCAACAGATATGATGCAAAATACACAATTTAGTTATGGCAGCAAGTGCAAATGGCAGCTGTGGCTACCCACATATGTTATTGGAATAACTCCATTTCTGAAAAAGGTTCAGGGCTGCCAACAGTAGAACTGCACCAAGTTTCATGCTTTTAATGAAAAAGTGCACATTTCATGTTAAATTCAGGACATATGACCTTAGAACTCAATGCAGTGATGGAACTATAAATCCATCCGCTTAGAAACCAGGTGCTGTCTGTAAGTTCAGATCTTGCATCATAATGATCACATCCAGAGTTTTCCTTCCCTGTCAAAGTAATGCAGCTGTCAGGACCTTCCATGATGCAAAGTTTCAAGTTCAATAATCAGACATTCTGCCAAGTTCATTCTCAGCAACTTTTCATCATTTTTTCTCCAGATTTGTTGTTAAGCGCAGAATGAAGTTTGACTGATGTTTCACAGCTGTTACTTTTTACATGGTGATCTGACAAAGAAGCTCAATAATGTGCGTGACAGTTGACAGGAGTTTATGGGCTGAAATTAGAGACATCTCAAAACGGCATGCAAAATAGCTTGTCTCTCTCTCTCAACAACTCTATCATGGCAGAAACTGTCACAGCATTTTAATCATGTGTACAGGGTAAAGGTAATATAACTACAAAGAAATGAAATGCATGATTTCAGAACATACAAATATGTGAATTTGCCAAAAGATGTATTTTTACCTGACAAGAAATCTTAAAATAAGTTTCATAAGGTTTGAAAGGTTTAGAATAAGTAAATCAATTAGAGTTTTTTTTAGATAAAATTACTTGAGATTAGACTTGCAAGGTGTCTAAACAAGAAACGGCCTTAAAGTCAGAAGTCATGTACCACAATGCCGACTGATGACTATACTGTAGTGGTAGCTTTTTAGTGATACTAACTTTAATCAAAGGATCAAACATTTTGTTCCAGACCTGATTACGTCTTCAACTACAGGCTGAATTGCAATGTAATTGTGTACAGACCTTCATGGCCCTCAGAGGCTCCCTTAAAACTCATGATGTTCCCATCAGAGTTCATTGTATTTTGTGTTTAGTAGTAAGTAGTAAGTAGCAAATGTTATCATGCCATTACCCTAAACTTGACTGACTTTAATACTTATCATTCATCAGCATTGTCATCGTGTGCATGTTAGCCTTACTGACCAACTAGCATGGCTTCTAATGATACATTTGACTGAGAATGAGTTTAATTCAGTTGCTTCAAACACTTGAATCACTTCAAAGTGAGTTTTCATCATTTTGTAAGTGCACAGAATATCTTTTTTTTTTTTTTTTTTTCTGTGGATGTCTGATGGTTGACATTGTTATAATCAGCAAAGGCTGATGGATATGAGTTTTTTGAGAGAATGGTTTTGTATATTTTATAACTGACTGGGATGTAAACCATCTGACACACCATTTATTGGGCAACAGGCAAGTTGAATTAAGTTATAGTTTTCCTTTGAAGCATGATCCATTAATAGTAATTTTGTGTAGGTCTTCTGTCTTTTTGCAGTGAACCCAGTGTTCCATCTAAATGTCATCTCAAGTCAGGACAGAATTGAGGAACAGGCTACTAGTGTTGATGTAAACATTCTTGGTTTCTGTGTAACCCCCAGTTTCCACTGGATACGGGTCCACTGCATTGCGGCTCTGATACAGTTTTGCTCCGCCGTCCACCACCCGGCAATCTCCACAGCGCAGTGCGGTGGACAGCTGGTGTTACAAGGCAGAGGAGTTCCCACGATAATCACATAATCACTCGCGACCTTAGTTATAGGTCTGAGTTATTAAAAACAACAACACGAAGTGTTCCCGACTGAAGGATCAGCAGTAGAGCTTGTCTTTGTCACTTTTTCGAGATTTGTGTGCTTGTGTCAACACGAAGTGTTTTATTTTGAGAAGTAACCAGATCTTGTTTGTTATTTCGGCACTTGACTTCCTGTCTGCTCCATGCTAAATTCAGCTGAATTGCTGCGTCGTGCTCCGGCATCCGCCAGAAATAGAAGTCCTGTGTATCTGCTCCGGAGGGCTCTGGACTGCGGGAGCTGGGACAGAGCAGATACGTAGCACAGCAGACCTGGTGGGGACTGACACACTGACTAAAGTGAAACGTATCAGCTCCGCTGGCATGGCGCAGACCCAACGCAGTGGAGACATATCCAGTGGAAATTGGGGCTAAGGGTGTGAACTCTGCAGCATCTTATTGTATAGACTCATCTGTCTCGGGTATTAAATGTCCTCATCCATGTCCTCAGACTCTTTGATAGCAGATGATCCTCATTAATTGTGCCTGGATGGAGGGCATGTGTCTTTGCAGCCTCTCCTGTCCTCACTCTAAGAAACCCAATCTGACAAATCCTCTTATAAAAATGCCATTTTCCCAGCAACTGAGCCAAACCCCATCCTCGTCAGACAATGATGCTGATATGTCTTTCCTTATGTGCACATGGCATTGCTGTGAGAGCAGCAGTGAAAATAGAACAGGTGAGATGAGTGAGTCCCAGCATTCCTTTGGCACATGAAGCATGATAATCACAGTAGACATCATCTCACTGGCTTGTAGATGAAGGGTCAGGCTGTCTCAATAAATTAATTAACGGTCGTCTGAAACAACCGTATTTCCCAGTTACTGTCTTGTATTGCCATTTCTTGTGTATTCCATGAAATTTCATTCAGCTCATACAGGCTTTTTTTCTGTTTTTATTTGCTTAGCTAACTTGAATGCTGTTGAAAACTTTGGTGACAGAGAACAAGATCTACAGCCATGTTTTATCAGATGAAAGCTACGTTTTGATGAAAGAGCAGTTCAAGAGAGATCAAGGCACTCAACCTCTAAATGTGAGCAGATGATAACCCACCTATTTTTTTTCAGTTACTTCCTTCGATTTAAACCCATCTCTGCTGCTCAGCTACTGATGCTTTGCACAGATCAGAGCTGTTCTATAGTGTGGGCTCAGAGCGTGGATGACACCTCAAGGTAACCGATTCACTAGGTGCTGCTGTGGAAGATCAATTTACTGTGATAACATCATGATGCGAAGGCAGAATCTGAATTCCTGTGGAAAATATTCAGTGTCAAGGAATTTTATTTGTGTTCAGCAAAGAGGTTGCAAGTGTAGCAGCTCTGTCCTCCTGCCTGCATTACATGCTGCTTCCTTGGATGAAGGACATTTCTGGTGTATGGAGTTGTAAAGCTGTAGATTACTGTACACCTGGGCTCTCATTAAATCTTTAGAAAAATAAGTTTTCCCTCTGATGGCCAAAATTATTGAGTTTGTCATTTCCTTTCATTTAAAGAACATAGTGTCTTTCGACAATTCCTGAACAGACGTATGTTGCATTGTGCTGAGGTCAGTGTCCAAAGCTGCTTCAACTTTTCATCTCCCAGCAGTGTATGAAATCATAATTTGGATGATTGGAAGATGACTCTTCTTCCAAGAGGCTGACCACTGTTTGTGTCCAGTGTGACAGCAGAAGACCGCAGTGACTTATTTTCACTTACTAACTTGGTGAAGTAACATCGCTAACATAACATTACTTGTTTAGGTAGTATGCTAAACTTATAACAGGAAACAAAATGTTTTCCAGAATCCAATGAAGTCTTTTTTGCTACACCTCTATGACGGAGACCATGTATGTGTGTCAGTGGTATGCTGCAACTATCATGTTGTTTTGGGAATGGTGATGTATGTCATTTGAGAACAGCAGAAATAAGAAGAATAAGAATATCACTGATTTGACTTGTGCAAATGCGCTGCCACATTTCCGTGCATAAAATGAAGTTCAGTCCATTTAAAACTGATTTTATTTTATCTGAGTGTAAATTCACCTGAGGCAGTAGTGAGGAAAAAACAAAATCAAGTTTACCTTCAAAACATGTTTTCTTCTCTGATGTGTTCTCTGTTGCTGATGTGAAAATAAAACCTTGGAATGTCACTTTTTGAAAAAGCTTCATAAACCTTGAATGCTTCCAATGAGGATAGGCAGTGTTGCTATTAATCTTTAAACTTATAACTCCATGCTTTTTAATATATACCTCTCTAGAGAATAAAAGACCACTTGATCAGTATGACACTCCTATAGAAATCGCACAGGAACAAATGATGTCTTAAACATTTGATATCAAATGGTAGGAGAAAAATAAGGGAAAGAAGTGAAAATAAATGCCTCATGTAAAAGAGAGAAAGTCAGACAGGGGAGTACAAAGTAAACACGAGTATAGACCTTTGTATTAGGGTGTATGTATATTCCTCCAAAGGTGGCAGTCATCAGATTAACAAGAAAGGCAGAGCGAAGGAGAGAGAGTGATAATTAAACAGGAAGAAATATGCTGTCATATATGCATGTAATAAGTCATTTTAATGTCTGCAGGCAGCAGTTTTCTTGACATCCCCCAGTTCTCCGCTTATTTCCATTAATCCTCGGCCTTCAGCCTGAAAAAACATCCTGGATGCTTCGACTACCATCTGCTCTGATTGGCTAATAAAAGCAACGCCATCAAACTGTTAAATTATGCCTTTTTATGATTATGATAGGAGACTGTTATTATTGCCGTCGAATGCCCCCTGGTAGACTCTCACTCTCTGCCCATTTTTTTTTCCTTTCATAACTACTAGCGCAGTGCTCATTCTAAACATGCTTTTCAAAAGGGGCCGATTGGTTGGTCTGTGGTATTGCTGGCTCACATCTTTGGAGAAAAGCTCAATCAACAAAACTCCTGACAATCCGAGGAGGATTTGGTCTGGGTCTGGCAAAGATTATCAGTTAATGTGGGGGATTTTTGTTGTTGTTTGATTTTTACAATTCAAAATTTGGATGATTTCATCAGTACTTTCAAAGCAAGAAAACGTCAACCAGTGAGAGAGGCATCCCAGAGCAGCTGACATGGCGACCAAGGTTCAGCTTCAGTCTGTAGAGCCATGAAACCAGCACACTGAAGTCACGCCCCATGCTGCACAGAGCAGTGTTCACTGTTGATTCAAAATGTATCATGTGTCAGGTGTCAAACTTTTATCAACTTCCTTGGGTCTTCAGCAACATACCGGCCAAATCTGAAATTGGATGTACAGACAGACAACGATTTATTGCTTTATAGTTCTCGTTAGGTTTAGTTTTACTTCTCTCTTCCTCCTCGCACAGGCTGAATTTTTCTTGAGGAGAGTAAGTCCTTGTAAATAACATTACTGAGTCTTCTTGTTGGTGTTTGTGTTGAGATCATCTGTCGCAGTCAAATGTTTTTTCTATCAACAACAACAATTGGAGCCATTTTGGCTCACCCATTGATGTAGATGCTGATGCATGTGAAGAAGATAATGCAGTGCTGTCAGAAGTTTCTTTAAGTGGATATACTGCAAGGACTACATACAAGAGAAACGTCAGTGTGATAAATGCCTACAGTCCATCATGAAAACATTTGGAAAACTTGGTCGGGTCCCAAGGCTGTGAAATGTGTCTCTCCAGCACCCAACAGAGTCGCCCACATTACCCCAGCAAAGAGCCGTGGTGAAAGATGGATGTGAGCGTCATGGTGCTCATTGTCGCACAGAGCACACCGGTTGACCAAGGAGGAGGGAGGGAGGGGGTGGGGGGGTCAGTCTAGGTCTTGGCTGCCCACAGCTTTTGTATGTCTGTCTCATTTCACAATTCATCAGCCGAGCATGACTGTCAGGCAAGCCTTCAGCTCCAGCGATCCATCAGGACCTGTCACCCAGCCATCACAACGGAGAGATGAGGCCCCAGCATTGGAATTCCATTAGCCCCATCAGCCCAGGCTATACGCGAGCAGCCCAGTCAGCCAGCCAGCACCTTGTTCAGGACTCAAAGAGATAATAAAACTGTATCAGCAAATCTGATACAGGCGCCGTCTCCCTCCAACCACTGCCACTCCCTCTGACTTCCCCTGGGATATACGAATGCTGCTGTATTAATGCCACATTGACTGACATTACTTTTCTTCTCTGTCCTTTTACATTTTCTCCTTCAGACGAAATATTTCTGCTTCCTCCAACTCTCTTTTCTTGGATCAGCATTTTAGTTCCTATCTGTAAAATAACAAAACAAAAGACTTCAAGAGGTAGCTGTCAGCTGTACATTGACAGGGAGTCTGTGGTGGTGGGTTAATTTATTAGGATCAGCTAACTCTATTCTGTGAGGCCAGATACTGACTTCTCTTTATTGAAACTGCTAATAGCGGATATTTAAATATTCAAGCATCATTATTCAATATAATCACACTGGGACTAGGCAAAACTGAAATTCAACCCACGATATTAATGAGGATATTCTTCCAATAACGCAACATAATATGAACATATAAATTCATTAACATGATTTAATTTCTTAAAATGATAATGAACTATAACTACTTGTGTTATGCTGCTGTATATTAAATCATGCAAGGCTTGATGAGTAAAACACAAACTTAAATCATTAATGGTAAAATGAAAGCACCCTTTGGCCGGCAACAGCAGAAATACCACCTGGGAATTTGGGAAATTTACAGTATGCATTCAATTTACTACTGCTGCTTTACTCCATACATGCTTCATTCTCAAATCGTTCTCACATCCTCTATCCTTACAGCCTTTAAATGGATTAGGAAATCTCCTCCAAAAACTTTAAAAAGTGAAAAAACTCAGGAAAGGAGTAGGAATCCCTCTTCAAGCATGAACAGATATGCAAAAGATTTTGTAAAATCATTGTACGTGCAATCAGAATGGCACAACTGTTGTTAAATTGTAGACTTACATAAAGAGTATGGATTTTGGAAAACAACCAGAAAGTTCAAGGAGTTGTCAGGCCACACAACTTCCTTATGTAATGAGATGACAAGGAGTATAACATAAAGGAAGAGAGTGGGAGAAGAGACAGAGGCTGTGTTCGAAATCACATACTTATGTACTGCCTACAACATACTCAACCAGTAAAACTGCTTACTGCCTACTCAACAAACATCTAAACATGTAGCAGACCGTTCATACTAAAGTATATTGTATATCCTAAAATTATAAAGCATATCTTCTCGGCATCACATAACTAAATTTATCACATTACTGTCCCCTCCATACATCCACCTACCAGCGACCATGGCTGAAGCTAGCTATGAGGTCCCCGAGCTCCAGACCTCAGTAATTATATCCTAAAAAAAGAATTAAAAATTAAAAAATTAAAAATTAATTATGATTTAAAAAATAAATCTGAACTATGTAACTGTTCAATCAGGAGTTGAAACATCTGGTCAAGCAGCATAATGACAGAAGCTTCAGTATTGTATGCCGTGTGGTGTTGTAAAAAGTGCTAACTGCTAATATCTATGGGCAATTTAACAGTTAACAGTGCAGTAGGCTGCAGTTGTGAACTCATCAGATCATCAGTGTGATAGCAGTGTGTCTATTGTTTTCAAACTTATACGGCTGGTGCAACACATCAACGTTATCGATGTAATTGATTACGTAAATAAGATGATTTACGTAGTGCTTTGATATGGACAATGTAGGCACTTCTAATGCCATGCTCAAGCACTTGAAGCAGAGGCATCCCAGGGTGGCTGGATTCACATTGGATCCAGGCTGCACTTCTCCAAAAGTTGAGTCAGCCTCAACTTCTCCGTTGCAGACGGCTGTGTTTTTTTGAGGAACTCCCAAAATGGATTACCCTTATTTAAATGAATGGGGAAACCTGTGTTTTTGCTGCTGTGTTGGATCTAGTGTGATCTAATACACATTTTGTTTACTTTTTGATATAATATGGCAGTATATTTGTCTAATTAGGCTACAGGCTGATGTTGGTGGCATTAGATGCATAATTTGGTAGTGAAGGTAGAATAGCATCTAACTAGCATGTTTTGGATCTGATATGGCATTGTGTTTGATTTCTAATTAGACCAATATCTTGTAAAATGGTGTCTAATAGTGTATTAGGATCTCTGATTTAGTTTGTAATTTCAATCTAATTTTGTATAATAGTGTCTAAGTATAGTAGCTTATATCTTAAGTGATAAGACTTATGCGGTTTCTGTTTACAGCATAATTTGGGTAGGCTATATGGTGCCTAATTACAGTAAAGGCTTGTACGGCTTGTCGCGTCTTCTTAGCGTATTGTTGTTGTCTAATTTGAGACAAAGTACAATTTGTTACAGCTTATTAGTGTATTGTTTTTGTCTAATTTGATAGAAAGTACAGTTTGTTACATCTTACTGGCATATTGTTTTTGTCTAATTTGATTGCACTGTAAAATAAAGTGCGACCCTACGTTTTAATATGTACTGTACTCACTGTACAGACCGCTTCAAAACTACTACTGCTATGACTCCTGCTTTCTGCCATAATGCACAGAAACATTCAATATAGGCTATGCTATGCGATGCTATGCTGTGTGCATTTAATTAGTCAAGCTCAGTGTTGTAGTCTGATGAATAGAAAAGCAGAGATCTGATTATCCGCATGAAACAAAGTCAAACAACTGATGTCATGTTTCATCCACAGAGGGACTTCTAGTCAAAAGTGAAAACAAGAAGTCAGATGTGTCATCTGATATGAGAGATGTTAAAAAAGATATTAGACTGATGTGGACAAATCCCTAATCGTTGTGTCTTTATGTGATTGACACTTGGGACATCTATACTGGATTTATCAAAGTTTAGGGATACTGCAATTCTTCATTTTTAAATTTTTTTTAAAATGTATTTTTCAGCAAATGCACATACTCACAATTTGCTAATTTATTTAGCATTTAAATAAATTTGCTAATTTATTTAGCAAATTGTATATAATGTAAAGTGACAGCAAGAAAATATCATCATTTGAGCTATTCTTTCTTACTAGGACATGATGATTTGTCATTTCATCTCAAACAAATGCAAATTTCTGTTCACCCCTTAACTTTACCCAAATGAGACCATCTGTGGTTAAAAAAAATCAGATCAGTCAGATCCACATCTAATGAAGACAGAAGTGTGTTCTATGGTTTTTTTTTTGGTTTGTTTTGTTTTGTTTTTTCTTAAATTACTGACCTCTCAGGTTGTCTTTTGAGTCTATTTTAAGTAGTTATTTTGATCACTGCCTTTACTGCTACTTGAAGAGGCCAAATTGTTTTTGCAGCAATGGTACTTATACTTAAGTGCAGTTTTTGGCTACTCTACCCACGTCTCTCCTCACTATCTCTGCACAGTAAAGTGACAGCTCTCAGTAAGACAGCAAACCGTACAGGGGGGACTTGATGAAAGAGAGAAACCCAACGACTGTGATTTGATTTTGATTTTTTCTCCCACTAAAGAATAAGACAACAAGAGTCAGGTATTAGCAGATAATGGTTCCATAAAAACTGGCCCTAGCAGCCATTGAATAAACATTGTTTACCCCAAATTTAAATCAACATTACAGATTGTACGCCACTCAATGCAGCCTACTTTTTCCCATTATTATTGTAAGGCAAACTTGAAATAAAGGATTAAGAGATGTGGTCAAGGCATGTTTGATTTTTTAGTAAAAAGTACTGAGGTGAAATAACTATTAGGATCAAATATGTACAGAGCAATGTTAGCAGCTACTGTCATTATGTTTCAACGAACAGAAAAGCTGGTTGCTAAAAGTTTTGAGAGTGAAAAGAGCCAGGAGGAGGATGAGGAGGATTTGTGTCTCTGGCTCTGACATTTGTCTTATAAAGTTTACCTATAGCAGCCCTTAACTTTAAAAATAGAATGCATTGCCTGCAGTGGTCTATATGATTGCTGAAAGAGGGATATTTAAATTGACCAGCAAGGCAATTAGCTGGTGGTCAGATGGCTACCCCACAGATGTGCGGAGCTACCCAACTCCAAAAATGTTGGAGCATATTTTCAATCCTCCATCAATTTTCAATTTTAATTTGGCCATATTTAGAACCTACGTAGTTGATTTTTCATGTAAAAGTGATACAATAAATATGAAAATTGAAAATAGATGTCAGAGTGGTGCTTGAACTGTCTGGCTCCCAGTCTGTCATTAACATTCTGAACAGTTGCAATGCTTTCTTGGGAGGCCAAGTGTGTACAATAGGCTACTGCTGCGTACTTTATTGCCAATGTAGTAGACATCCAGGTATGTTTCATGTACACAAAAATCGATTGTGTGTAAAAGTCACGTGTCACATTCAGATCGGATGGATTATGCAGCCACCGTTGGATGTATTTCAGAAACAAACAAACTGGAATACAAGGGGGTCCTCAAGAATCTTGTTGACTGGTCTGAGGTCAACCATTGTCATATAGATGCTAGCAAGACAAATGAGATGGTGATCGACTTCTGTTGGAAAACACCCCAGAATACACCAGTGAACATTCAGGGATTTTACATTGAGAGGGTGTGAACAACCTGGGTGTTCATCTCAACAATAAACTGGACTGGTCTGACAATACAGATGACCTACACAAAAAGGATAATGGTTGTCTTCACATGTTGAGGAGACTTCACATGAGAGGCAGGACACTGTTACAAACATTTTCTGACACTGTGGTGGCATCTGCAATCTCCTACTCAGTGGCCTGCTGGGGAGCTGGTATTAAAAGTTTAAGCCTGGGGTGAGAGTCTATTTATTATCTATTAATCAGATGGAAATGAGGAAAGAAATACTATTAGCAGAAATTGGTTGCCAAAAAAGGAGAAAAAAACTGACTTCACCCGCGAGGGGCAGCTAACATGTTAAAAGCTCCATCATTAAAAGCCTCAACAGTGCTGGTCTTTACTCACAATAGTGGCCTGCCCTGTTGTTGTCTCACAGTTCAGTTTAGGTTTGTGGTTGTTTGATCCCAGAAAATTCAAAAAGCTGGCTGTCCATGTGTAGAAGGTGGGTATCCCTGATAGGGTCCAGTAGCACTCTCTCGACACAAACTGGTGTCTCTGCATGTTAACTCAACTGTCTCACTCGACTCCCTCTGCCTCCATCTTTTTCACACGTCTTTTTTATCCTTTTTATATTAATCATTTTATCATTTCTTAAAATCAACAATATATACAGTAATAGTAATGTAAATATACAGTAATGTGATGTCTAACCACACTGGAGTGATGACTGACCATCAGTTTGAAAGAATGAGAAAATGTATAGTGTAATTAGTAATTTTGACTCCATGTGCATTATCATCATTATGATTACACTTCCAAATTTTCCAGCGTACCCAGCGCATGTCCGCATCCCTATGACAGGGTGACTGCAATAACATTTCTTTGCCAGGCAAATGCAATACCATCAGGTTATGTGGTTGCAGAATCAAATTTCAACAGAACACTCTCTGACTGGAAATCTTCAACTTTGCTAGAAACATAAGTGGGTTGTGATTTGTGAGAACCACCAGATCACCTCCAGCACTAGAGACATACACTTCAAAGTGTTGGACTGCCAGGACAAGAGCCAGAGCCTCCTTCTCTATAGTCGAATACTGCTTTTGATGACGATCCAGTTTCTTAGAGAAGTAGGCCACAGGCCTGTCTATTCTTGACACATCAGTCTGCAATAGCACTGCCCCACTCCCGCATCACGGGCATCCACTGCCAGCTTGAATGGGATAGAGAAATCTGGAGCAACTAGTACAGGTTCACTTGCTAGGAAAGCTTTAACCATTTCCAGAGCTTTCTGACAATTCACTGACTAGCCAAACTTAACTCCCTTTTTCAACAAGTTTTTGAGTGGTGTTGTCACAGGTGCAAAGTTGGGAACAAACCACATATAAAGGTTACTCATGTCCAAAAAGCTCATCAGCCTATATTTTGATTTTGGAATTGGCAGGTCTAAAATGGCCTGGAACTTGTCTGTTTGTGTCCTCACTGAACTTTGACCCAACTGGTGACCCAAGTAGGTGGCTTGCCCCTTTCTAATCTCGCATTTAGGCTAGTTTATTACCAGCCCCACTCCTTTAATATGCTCAAACAGCTGTCTCATGTGTTCTATGTGATCAGCCTGTGAAGAGCTATGACTAACCACATCATCTAAATAGGTTACTGTTTTCTGCAATCCAGTGGATTGTATCAATATAGTCCTCCAGCCTGGGTATAGGATATGCATCTCTGAGATCAATCCGCCAGTAATGGTAACAGAAGCCATTTTTATACCAGGCCGCAAGCTGCCAATTTGGCTGGGCTTTTTGTGGCTAGGTCCGTGGATTTAGACAAAAGGCAGTAAATTAGAGGTCTGTTGTGTGCCAAATTGACATCTCGGAGGGTACACTTTTTTCCACCTCCATTGCTATGTAGTCTGAGTGGTTGGTATGCCAGCAATTGCAAGATGGCAGGAGATGTCGATGACGTGCACTGTTGTGCGACCCAAGATGAGAAACTGGAAAGCCACTGAGAACCGGGAGATGCTAGCATCTCCTTAGTCTCTGTAGCTGTCTTCGTTGTACGCTTCTTGTTGTAGCGGCAAGCTACTAACGGTCACTACTTTCAAATTAAAACCCCCCCGCTAAGAACCCAGTTCTAAACTCGAATGGGGTGCAATGTAAAGCTCTTATTTTGAAGACATATTCAAACTACAACACTGTTCACACTGTTTCATGCTTCACCTCATGTCACATGTTTACGCCTACCCCAGTGGCGGCCAAGTGGTGGCTTTTTGGAAAAGAAGGAATATTACAGCTCCCTTATAGACAGACAAGGCGGCATATTGCAGCCTTTACCTTGCAGCGAATGTGCCACCCTTTCTATCTAAAAGGGGCTAGACATAAAAGCCCAATGTAAAAATCAGCAACTAACTGAACCAAGGCTAAATATGGATTTGGATTTAAATGCCTTTTCATCCTCACATTTTTGGTGCAACTGTCACAGAGGCATTGGCACCTAAGAAATGGATAGTGACTAGATATGCTATTCATGGGTAACTGAGTCTGCTATTACTCACTTGTGTTCTTTAAGTCTGTCAGTCGGGTAGAGGAGGCATTAGGCATATGGGACTACCAAGGCAAGGGTCAGTTGGGGGCTGGTGGGATTGACCGCAGCCCATGGCACAAAAAGGGTTACCTGCGCTTCCAAACCACAAAGCTGAACATAGCTAAACTCTGCATCATCTGCTGAAAAGGCTGCTATTGCTATTACTACAGACCTGCTATCAAGCCTGTGGCTGAAGCTGTCTGGAGTGCCTGTGACATCTAATGTAATGTCAGAAGAGATGAGCTCTTTTAACTGATGGCGTCGTCTCCAGAAAAAAGGGCATCTGCAGAGCCAGAGGCAGAACATACAGAACACAAACCACTCCAACACAGCTCACAAGGTTGAGCTATTGTTTCAATAATGACACGCAACACAACACAACACAACACAACAGTGTGATTGGTCAGTTGCAATGATCTGGATGATTCTGGAGCAACATTAATCATGATGTTCTAGGAATAATACAAACACAGTGGTATCAGAGGCACCCACACTGTCAAGGCACCTGAGTTAGTTTCCTCTTCTTTCTTGAGTATTATGCTATACTACGTACAAGATGTGCTTCCATACCAAACTTAAAAATCTTATTGATGTAAATCAAAACTCACAATTCAAAAGTGACTTTGCCTTACATATCACTTTGATCCACTCACTACTTTGCTCTACTTTTTGTTGAACATTGAGGACATTGATCCAAGTAAGTATATGCCCTCCCATTTTACCAACAATAACCTGTTTGACAGGATTATGTCTTGTCACACTGCCTTCTCTTTATTTAGCCAAACTCCAGTATTTTCAGAGAACCCTGGGTTTTTTAGTAGGTAGAGAAGATGAGCAATGTTGTCTCATCTTCAGCATTGGCATCATTGCCTTTTTCCTTAATCCTTTAGGCAGTCAATTTGCAGCCAGCGAAGTGTGAAGCTTTATAATGATGGGTTATTGACCCGTTTGCTGTTTGGCAACTAGGACAGAGGCAAACTGAAAGGATAGTTCCTGTTTTCCATGTGATATTCAGATGGCTTCTTGGTGCTTAGGGTAATGTAAGTGAAATTGATAGTTAGGTTGCCTGATAATGACCATACAAATGTCAGCAAATATTTGCCAGCAGTAAGGCTTAGTGTATTAGTGTGCAATTCTATCATCCTCTCTTAAATTCTCATTCTCTCTTCCAGCAACGTTGTTAATTTATTTTGTTCATTTAAAACTGTAGCACCCTGGAGCATGAAGCTGACTTTGGTGGTTAAACACACTAAATGCAAATGATTTAACTTACTTTGGATATGTGCTTGAAGCTATAACGAAGACACATTTGTAGAATGGTTTGGAAATCTGAGAAGAATCAGAAAGTAATAATGCATTCCAGTTTCATGTAAAAAAAGACAAAAAAAAAAGATCAAAAGATGATGGTAACGTAATAAGTAAATAAAAAAAAAAAAAAGAAAAATGTTTGTTTCAAGCCATTTCAGTTCACATTGGTTTACTACTACCATTTCCCCGCACGAGGTTCCTGTACACTTTTTTAAGAATTAAAATGTTCATTTATAAACTAGATACACAGTCGAGGACACAATGGCCGCTATTAAAAAGTTTGCATTAACTACTGCTAGAACCACCACAGAGGGGATGCAAAGACAACACTCATATGGTCATTTGTCAATCTTCAGTACTTTTAAATAAAATCAAACAGATTTGTATCATTTTTTGCAAGAAATATGACATTGAGGCCATTATGTCTTGATGTTTAATCCTGACAAATGACATAATCTGGCCTTCTTGAAAAGCAAGTTTTTTTTTTTTTGTTTGTTTTTTATTCAGCACTTTTTTGTCTATTTCTGTTTTTTTCTTTGTGATTTTGTCTCAGTCTCTCCCTCTGCTTCCCATAAGATTCTCATGCTTATCTATCTTGACATGAGGGAGGGAAAGCCTCAGGGTAATGCTTGACAGGGAGTCCTCTCCATGATTCCTGGCAGCTCTCTCCATTCTCCCACTGTCAATGTTGGGGAATACGAGGGAGTCATAAAAGAATGCTGTCATGTCACAGTCACAAACACTGTATAGAACTGAGATGTCTGGCACAAATGCCGACGGTGAGCTGCAGAATGTGGTTGCGTTTGTGTGTGAGTGTTTGCAGGCTTGCGTTTGTGTGGTTTGTGTTATCTGATAAGGGCAAAGGTAAAGTATATATCTGTGTTTACCTGCCTGCCTGAGTTTTCTTATTGCAAATTCTGGTCTAAACTTCCACAGAGTTCAGAAATAAATATGTATTTCGCTTCTGTTTTAAATGTTCTGTGTGTAGGATTTAGGGAAAAAAATGGAATATACTATTGTCAGAAATGGAAAATACCATATATACGCTTTCCATGGATTATCTCCTGATACCATAAGACTTGTTGTATTTTTGTTACCTCAAAATTAGTCTTTTATATCTTCTGAGGTATTGGGTCATCTTCTGTGGAGTCTGTAAGACACACTTTGCACTGCCTATTTTGAGTTTTGGTTAGGATAATTATCTGGGCTAACAAGAGCTGAAGTTGCTCCCTGAGCACCAGGGAGCCACCAATTGATCCTCAGATATGGGTTAGATGAAAAAAAAAACAAGTGCATTGTGGTAATTGTGATTGGATATATGATTGTTCAACAATTGTCCTTCTAAACAAAATTTCAGGGAACTGAGATCTTGGAACACATTGACATTGCTACAACAAAGGGCAAGATATATTATCAGGAAGACAATCAGACATGCTGTAAACAACCCTGTTAAATGACATTAAGGTTGATATTGACCAACTCACCTTAAAGTACATCCAATGACAACATTTTTGATATTCTCATTTTCTATTAGATCATTACACTCTTATTTTCTTTCACTCAGATATTATTTATAGATTACATAAAATGTTCTTTTCAAGGAAATGTGATGCCAACAATGTTACACTATCTTATCAACATAATGATAGATTGATAATGAATGTGTCTGACAAGTCATTTTAATGCAGAACATTTCAGTGAAATGTTCTTTGACAAAATATTGTATTTCTTTTCCAATCTGACAATACAATAACCACTTGTAGAGACTGCAAAATTATTCAACCTTTTTATGGTAATCTTTGCACACTCACAGCCCTGTTAAGGTTAGGGAAAGATCCTGGTCTTGTTGAGTACAGAAAAACTGAGGAATGACTTGAATCATCAACAGTCAAATTAAACCACACTGTCACGTAAAGTTAACCAAAGTTCTTGTGTTGCCAAAATCTAACCATAAACACAACTGAGGATGTGAGCCCCGGGTCTCAAAAGTCAAGATCCTGCACTTTGTATACCCATCATCCATTTTACACTGACTCCTGAGATGAAATGCCATGCTTCATTCAATTCCTTAAAAATCATTTTCTCTTTTACTCATAAGTACTATTGTCACTAGAGGCCTGTGACAATAACTTGGACAACTATTTAGTAGCATATCAACTTACATTTTAGGAGGCAAATTTGACAAAAGGGTAATATTTGTGGATGTTAAGGAAATACTGTGGTTTATACACAAATAACAACTTTTAAATTCATTAAGGTTAGTATTAGGGAAGTCTTAGTTAAGGTTAGAGAAAGATTGTAGTTACAATTAATACAATGGAAATCTTTAGCTGCAGGTCTGTGACAATACGCAGTTTATTGTCTCCAGTATGAAAGCCTGACATGCTTTTCATCCATCCACCAATTTAACCTGCTGGCCTTACTTTACATTTTTTACATAAAGGACTTACCACTTCAGGCACTGGAACTGTATAATGGCATTTTAAATGGACTGGAATGTAATTTTGCAACATTTTGATAATAATTTTACCATTTGCCGCCTTTTTCTCTTTTAAGTAAATATGGTAAATGTTGAGGTTTGCCATGTTTACGTTGTTTCGAGATTTGTTGTTAACTTAGTGAGTACACTGTTATCTCGTCCAAAAAGAAGGAAGTGCAACACTTCTGGAAGTTATAATCCACTAAAATTTAGGATTGTGTAGAATTTAGGTGGATTTCAGAGTATCTATTGGCAACAATGTTTCTACAGTAACCCAGAATGAATAAACTAAACAATGACTCTAGAGGGGGCCATCTACACTTCTACAAGGGAAGTTCAGCTTTGTTTGCGATCTCAATATTTACAACCCGCAACAACCAATGCCTGGTTTGTGACTGCTGACTTTAACTGTTGTTTCCTCATTGAAAGAAAATGGCTGACTTGTAATTTGTCTGGTCAAGACATAGGTTAAGATTGTGGCAAGAACACAGGAAACACTCAAGCAAACTAGTTTAATGGTCAATCATTGTTTGATGCAAATCACCCATAGTACTTAGTGTGTCTCATTTTAGATTTGACTATTTCTCTGAAATTATAATCTACAGTAAGATCAACAAGCTACAGGGTCATGATTGAATTCCATTGTGACTGTGGTCTATGTAGACATGAGGAATTCCTGATTTACAATTGGAGATTGTAATGAGGAGATGTTATGTAAATGTTGTACAAAAGCACCATGCCTCAGGGCTCTTTCTTTCATGTAACAAAATGGTTTTACAGTAATTACGGTTGAATAGTGGAACAAAATGATCTGCTATTGGCAAAGCAGGAAAAGAGCAAATGCCATGCAGTATTATTATGTTAATCTAGCAGTTTTGGAATGGAGAAGTGAAACACTATCATGATTCTAAAGCCAGAAGTAAAATTATTCAACACACAAACATCTCACAGTGCTCTGATGTCCTGTATTGTATCAACATGTCTTGCAGCTTTTTAATACTCTGAAAGATATATTACACAGGGCAGGCTTCCACTTGAGGAAAGTTTATAACAGTTTGTCTTCACTCATTACTGAGTGTTTTGCTTTTTCATTTTTTTCAACAGTAAGCTTCTTTTTTGTCCAGGGCCCAACGCTTGGTTTAATGATAAGGCAATAAACCTCAGCATCGCATCCATCTGTCCTTACTTGTGTGCACTTAGTCCCAATGACCTTTCAAGGGATAGTACTTAGTGCATGTGACTCTCCTCAGCATGGCTGTATTCCGCGATCCATCGCTACAGCACCAACAGTAGCCCCAGCAGCAGCCCCGGATGACTTCCTGACATACAAGAAGTTTTTCATTTGCCAAATGGCCGCCTGTGTTGCTATGCACCTTGAATTTGTAATTCTCTCCCTCCGTTACCTTGACTTACCCACACCCATTCTGCAGATATGGTGGACCATAACTGTGTATAGGGGAAACCGTTTCATGCAAATTGACTGCTGCTCTAAGTTTAGATGGCAGAGTCTTAGGCTGTGCTGGTATATAACAGTGGCGGGCAACCTTTGCCAAGGAAGGAGCATCAAATTCAACTAGCAACAGAAGCAGTGGCTGTGGCCCCTGGATGTGTCTGGAGATGACAAACACTCACCTCAGCCTGTGTGATCCATCAGGAATCCAAAGCTTACCATGAACAACCTCCCAACAATGTGTACCAGTCCACATATCTCATTCTGATGACATATTTTTCTTTGATCTCTTCCAAAGAAACAGCCAGCACAGCTGCTATGCATGGAATTCAAATGATTTTGAGTAATGTAGAGCAAAGATGTACAAGTCCAACCCTGCAAAACAATTTTCCAAAGAAAATAGATAAATGAAAAAAAAAAAAAAAAAAAAAAAAAAATGTAACTGGCATACACATAAAAGTTGGATTGGCCTTAATGAATTGAAGATAGGAATGAGGAGTAAGATACTGGATTAACAGTTGTCATCAAGGGATTATTGACAGTTCTGCCATGGATCAAGCCAGCTCACTGACTTGGATGGAGCTGCAGTCAACGCAGAGAGCGTGTTTATAAAACACAGCTGAGAGGTGTCAGTTGCACCTTGGTTTGACTTTGTTTTTGGATCGATTGCAGAGGGATTGCACATGACTTCATATTTTGAATTGAGCACTACTACGACCTCACTCACCCCATTGTAAGTGCCAGGAGCCAGTAAAGCAGGGAGGAAGAATAAATTGGGCCAAGGTTGTAGGAAAAGGAGCATGTATTTAGTGTATTGAGAATGTCGAAGAAAAAAAAATCTAAGAAAGTGTTCCTCTTCCCTGTGACTGCAAGTAATAAAAGATGGATGTTATGTGTGTGTGCTGCCACAGACCTTTGACAGTCTAAGCTCGTTTCCTGGTCAAACAAGGATTGCAGAGTCTTCTTCTCCTCTAAAACTGGAAATAAAAAGCCCAGTATTGGGTATCAGTAGCAGTACAGATGCACTGTGGTTTATGCATTATTACTGCCGGTGATAGTGAAGGGAGCTTGTTATCTCTCCAACATGTATGACCTCTCACAGGAAATTCACCCTGTAATGACAACGGACAATGTGTATGAGTACTGAAATGCATCCTTGATAGTTCACCACATGTATGCAAAATTATGGACAAATTAAATCCTTTTTTTCCCCGCCGCCTCCCTCACCCTCATTTAATGCATAATGGGTTGAGCTTATTGGTTTCAGTGTCATTTTTAGGCATTCATGATAAGCAATTTAGGAAGATGGTAGCTTTGAATAACACCTTGAAGTATGTTTGGTGAAGGATGATCGCTTCATGATTGCATATTTTTGTAATGCCCCTACACATTTCCTGTAAAATAATAATTCATACTGCAGACTTATATTTGCATACTATGCATGCTCACTCAAATATGGCATGGATACCTGTTGCTCATGATAATTTCCTTTTAATTGCATTGCCCTTGATCTATGTCATTAGTCCTTGTCAAGAAGATAATCTCAGCAGCCATGATGTTGATATGCTCGTGGTTACAACCATTATACAGTGTAATGGCTCATTTGGCTCTCATCATTCCCCATCTACGGAGATAAAGTGGTTACCCCATGAGGAATTCAAATTTGTTAGGCAAAGAGAACTGGCATATTGTGTGCCATGCTGGCTGAATTCCAAAGTAGGTATGATTCGAGTCTTACTGCAGTACCAGAGAATGAGGGCTGATATTTAGCATTGTGTAAGTTGTGTACATTGTGTAAGTAATGTGGGAATACTTTACATTTTACACAACAAAGGCAAAGATATAACTTCTATTATGAATTTCAGACTGCAGAACTTACAGTATGCTGCTTTTCTGAAAAAAACATTATCAAGGCCATTCCCAAATGGCATTTCAAGTTCCACTGGGTTATTTAATTTTATTAATTCATCGCGCCATTATCAGGCTTCCTCACTGCTTTCACAGGATAATGCCTTACAAGACAGAGAATGGGGTCCATTCAGCTACTCAATGTGGCCTAGCATGAGCCAAGTAATTGAGAACTGAAATGTATGAATTGAAATTAATAAAAGTTGCCAGCCAAATTTTTACATTTGTAAAGTAAAATGCCATTAACAAAAGTCCAGCATACAAGCTGTATAATTTGAACTTAATACTTCAACTTTTAAGAACCTTCATCAGAGTACACAAAGGTTCAGAAACATTAGCGTAAATCAGCCATCTGAGCTAAGTGATAAAAAAAGACATTTTTATCATCTGTTGGACCCACTATTAAACCAAGATTTTGTTGGCTATGGGCTTCATTCCAACACCCTAGCATATACCATCATGTGTCAGAACACATACATTTTTCTTTTGAATTAGGAACTACTGTTCAGTTCTGGGTGTTTTTAAAGAATGTGTCCTGTCAGAGCACCATCATTATTCTCCGACCAGAGTTAATGTGATTAAAGTGAAACTCTCACCAAAAAGCTACCTAGGCTTTATTTGTGAATGTATATGAGTCAAACCTTTGTTTAAAAACATAATTATAACGAAAGAGGCACTTTTAAGATTCATTTTCAGTCAAGCTACTTTTCAATGTGTGTGTGTCGGGGCACGCTTATGCTAGCATCAAAATTGCTATTTTTAAAACACTATGAAGGCTCAACACAGCATGAACCTTTGCTCATAGTACGACCAGGGTCTCTACACATGAACACGAGCATTGAGAACATTGTGTACACAGAGTTTACTCAAAAGAAGGTTTTTGAACAACTCACATTACTGTATCTTTGGCATTCCGCCGTCATGACAGACAATAAGTGTCGATCCCCGAGTCCAACCTAACAGGAAGGCTTGAGGAGTGGTCCACCATTATTCTCCTTCCTGTTAGGTTGCGATTTTGATGATAGCGTAAGAGTGCCCCTGCACTCCTTTGAAAATTAGCTTGCCTGAAAACGAAACTACGGTAAATCCTAACAGTGCCTCTTTCATCGTAATTATGCTTTTAGAATAGAACAGAATAGAGTAGAATAGAATAGAATTACTTTATTGATCCCAGCATGGGAAATTATTTTGTCACAGCAGCAGTGGGTCTGCAAAAAATATATACAGTGCAAAATATACTTTGGAGAAGGTGCTTCTCCAAAAGTCAGTGTGAGTTGGAGAGGGTGGAGAGGATTATCCATGATGGATAACAGTTTTTTCAGTGTCCTCCTCTCCATCACAACCTCCAGAGTGTCCTGTTTACAGCCAATCCCAGAGCCAGCCTTCATGATGAGTTTGTCAAGTCTGGTGTTGCTGGCTTCGGTGCTGCTCCCCCAGCAAACTCTCAGCTTCCTCAGGAAGTAAAGATCTCCAGTCCAGTCTGTGGTTGATGGTAACACCAAGGTACTTGTAATCCTCCACTGCCTCCACATCCTTTCCCAGAATGTGCAGTGGTTGGGGAGCCGTCTCCCTCTTCCTACTAAAATCTATCACCATCTCTCTGGTCTTGCTGATGTTTAGCCGCAGGTGATTCTGTCCAGTCCACTCCACAAAGTTGTCTACCAGTGCCCTATACTCCTCCTCCGAGTCATCAGAAAACTTCTGCAGGTGACACGACCCGGTGTTGTACTGAAAGTCAGTGGTGTATAAGGTGAACAGGAAAGGAGACAGTACAGTCAGTACAGTACAGTACAGTACAGTGAAATGCATCCTTAGCATTTGCATATAAAAGATCCAGTGTGTTACAGTCTCTGGTGGGGCAGTCAACATACTGGTGAAATGTTGGGAGGGTTTTGTCCAGTGAGACGTGATTAAAATCCCCAGTGATGATAATAAATGTGTTAGGATGCTGTGTCTGTATCTGGGCAACAGCGGAGTGGATGAGGTCACAGGCCACCACTGCATCAGCTGAAGGAGGAACGTACACACTGATAATGATGGCAGACGTGAATTCCTGGGCAAATAATAGGGTTGTATCCCCACAGTCAGCAGTTCAATGTCCGAGGTACAGAGATGTTCCTACACATGAACTCGTCCGGGATTACACCACCTCTCACTCAGTCAGCTGGTCGAGTGAGCAAACAATGCGCTTAATGATGCGCTCCTGACCCTCCATTGCCAGGGCTAGCAGAAACATCATAATAAGTGCCGCAAAAGTTCAAAAAAGGAAAGTGTCCATCTTCTCACGGTCTCTGGAGAAGAGTTGCCAAAACGCACAACGAAAATCAAAACAAAAATTCAATTAAAAAAAAAAAAAAAACTATGGAAAACTTGGAAACCCACGGGAGCTGCTGCAACAGACTGCCATTTAGTACGGTGCCATAGCAACCACACGAAGGTTTGACTCATATACATTCACAAATAAAGCATAGGTTGCCTTTTGGCAAGAGTTTCACTTTAAGATTCAAGATTCAAGATTCAAGAAAACTTTATTTATCCTGAGGGAAATTGTTGTGCAACAGAAGTAAAACAAAGTGAGAAAGGAATACCAAAGTAATAAATAATAGTAAAGTAATAAATAAACAAAATAAACCAGTTACTAAGTACACAGAATGTAAACCAACAGTGAGCAGCATAAAACTGAAATAAAAAGTACACAATAAGATTGAATAAAGTGACAAGTGGTATAAGGAGATAAAAATAGTAAATTTAGCAGCAGCATGAAATAGCAGCAATTTACTAAGTCCAGTGCACACTCAATAAGTGATGGAAGTGGTTAGTATATTAGTATATAGTATATTAGTATATTAGGCAACTCTGTGTTACGTTAGGGAAGAGCTGTAGTAACAGTTAATGAAATAGAAAATGTTGGCTTTGTGACAATAATCCGACACATGTAGTGTACATGTACATATAGTTTATCGTGTCTTGCATGGAGGCCTGACATGCTGCTTGTCCATCTGCCAATTGACCTGCGGGCCTAACTTTATATTTGCTACATAAAAGACATGCAACTTTCCGCATTGGCACTGTACAATGTCATTGTACTGTCAATGAAATAAAATGAATTAATGTGCAAATCTCCAAAGAAACTACAAAAACTACAAAAATCAAGGTTATATTCAATCAGAATTCAGTTTCAAAGAGAGTGTATCAGTGTTTTATTGTAGTTACCATAGAGTTAGCCTTTTATATCCACAGAGGCAGCAGGTACTTTTCTTCGCCATGTTGCAAAGTCATGTCTTTACAGTAGCACAGAAATGATACAGACAGTTGAGGGGGCATTTAGCATTTTGGGGGGTGTTAGCAGCCACTAAAGGGATGAGTTAGACAAGTAATGATTAATTGTTTGCGATCCTAGCAACTGGACCTTTACTACTAATAACCTCTCAGATGTTATGGTACAAATCATGCTGTAATGTTTAAAAAATGTATTATGGTTATAGTCATAGCACATTGGGGATAATGTCTATGTTTGACATGCGTAGCATGTACATACTTGCACTTGTATTACTAGCCAAGTCTTCCCTTTAATGACAGTGGCCCAGTACCCAGTGTGTCTGACAGACATCATCAGTGTGTTAGAAAAGTAGCCCTTATTACTTCCATCAGCAACAAAGTGTGTAATAATAGGGTCTATACTGTTTGCTGCTACAGAAGATCGAAAAAAAAAAAAAAAAAAAATGTTAATGAAACATTACAATGGCATCTTCCTGCATTCTTCACAGCAAAGTTTGGTCCAGACTGTGAAAAGTAATGGGATTTCAGCCCAGCATGGCAGGGATAACTGATGGAACAGTGTCTTCAACCAGTGACACGCATGTGTAGTGGTCAACAGAGCAATATAAAACATTTTTCCGCCTGCAGTATTTTCATAGAATTCCCTCTAACTTCAAATAATTCACAATAAAGTCCATCCTAATTGAGTAATTTAAACGCTTTTATAACAATGTAGAACAATCAATAACCTGAGGTCTACAAACTATCCAGGGCTGTAGCATTGTGAAGGTAACATGTACACTCATGCGAATCAGTGGATCAAATGATTGATCATGGAATATTGGATTGTTTGATTTTGTTTGGTTTGTGGTGCAAAAAAAAAAGTGACCAGCTAAAGCCCTGCCTTCTCATTCAATCACAGGCTATTAACAATTAATTATAACTTATAACAATAACTACCAAAAACAGCCCACATGCAGTTTCCTTAGAGAGGATGTCATCAAACATTACCTACATTTTTTTCTTCCCACACTGTTCAAATCAAGTTCGCGCCACTGACACTGTTGGAAGACACACTTCCTGGCCTTTGTTTCGTTAGTATACATTTGGCAAGCCATAACAATGGTCATATGCAGAGGTTTTATCACAGATCCATGACTTCAGAACTAAAAGACTTTGTATAGGAAAAAGAAAGTTTCAGTCTGGTTCTAATGAACATAAAGATAATTTGGTCCATCTAAACATCTAGACCAGGGGTACTCAAATACAAATCTTAAAATCTTAAATGGCCACACAGATTTGTGTATATATATATATATATATATATATATATATATATATATATATATATATATATATACAAATCTGCGTCGGCCGCCTATTTGTGGCCCCCGAACTATTATTCCTTCACTGTGTGTTTTGGTTGGGTCAGCAGGTGTATACCGGGACTCGTCTCTATTCCAACAATACACAGACAGCTGGGTCACTTACTGCTGGCGCACTTTTTAACTTTCACTTTCTTTTTTGGAGCAGTTTGCATTGTGACATTTTACTGGCTGCAGGAGCTGCACGAAAATGGAAATGGCATTATGAGGCAAAACATAGGAATTTTAAAGAAACATTTCCTCAAAATTCAGACGCGAGAACATCAAAAATAAATACACTCAAATCGTCCTATCAAGGATAAAAAAGACATTTTGTTTTGAATAT
>JARJLU010001796.1:0-62177 GCA_030272975.1 Sparidentex hasta | reverse complement strand
GTGTGTGTGTGTGTGTAGGTCCAGCGTTTTGGGGAAACAGAGGGCCTCTTTGTGGCCACCAGGGTGGGTTGGGGGACAGAGTCTCGGCCTGCATGCAAAACTCCTGCGGTATAATCGCCCCCTCACTCTCCTGTACAGGAGGGCATTCATCCCATGCCAGGAGAGCGAAGGGCAGGAGTAGCGTTAGTATGGACAAGGAGGAGGAGGAGAAGGAGAAGCAGGAGGGGTTCAGTGAGTTTTAGCTCTGCTCCCTCCGTTGAAAACCTCCGCTATCCATCAACACATTTGACTCTCTCGAAGTTTCGAATCACCCTCCAATATTCTTTGCCGGACTGAGGAACATGTGTTGGGCTGAGACATTTCTTTCTTTAAAACCATCTGAAACACTTAGTATTCTAACCTGTAGAGCCAACTGAGGTAGTTACACGATGACGGTAAATGCTAAAATATCATGTAATAAAGTGTGAGTGGCCAGAAACTGCAGTTCATGTAATGGCCACTTGGTGCTGTCTCCCCAGGAAGAGCACCAGGCTTTGTAGTGGTCAAGCTGTGTAATGACAACATCACACGATGCACTGGGACAAAAACAGCTTACTTTGTTAGAGAAGTGGCTGTATAACAGTTTATAGATGCTGATATAGAGGCAAGTGTGAAGAAAACTATGATGTTGACTTGCTGCTGTAAATAAAACAGTAATCAAATATCTAACAACTACCAACCAGTGGTCTTTTCATGTTAATAGAAAACTTTGTCAGGGTCTTGACATCAATTATTTGTTTTCTGTCACAGGAGATGTTAAGAGAGATTCAAATGTGTGGCCTCTCCAGTTAAATCTGCAGTTGTAGTTTGAAGCTTGTACGTGAGCAGCTTGTGTGTGTGTGTGTGTTGTGTACCTGTGGTGGTCGAGCTTCGCTGCACTTGTACATAGGAGCGTAATGTGATGTCAGCAGAGCCTCCAGACTCGAGGGGGATGGGGTGGGCGTGGAAGTGTCTCAACATGTCCGACACGGTGTGGAACCACAAGTGGTGGACGTGGCACTGCCCATTCTCGTTCACCGACAAACGCAAATGCTGGGAGGAAGAAGGAAAGAGACGTGATGGCAACAGGGGAGAGAGAGGTTTACGATTCAAAAGAACGGAGAGGGAGAGATAAAGAGGGACAGAAAAGGACACAGGACAGAGAATTTCAGTGTGAGACACAGTGAACATCTGAAACAGACAGACCAAGACAGAGGTCAGGACATTTTCTGCGAGCGTCTCGCTGTGGGAGCAGAGCGACCGAGTGCCAGGGCTGACACCAGAGGAAGAGGCGGCAGCTGACACTTCCTCAACACTGCCTGCTGGCAGGATGTGATGTGCAGGGATCATGTTACATAAGAGCACACAAAACGGTGACATTACTGCATCTTTTCCAGGGACCTGAACTACTTGGTGAGCTGTGAGCTGCAGTGGCTGCATCCCAAAATGTCCTGAGAACAAGCCTGAGTGAATTTAATTCTGCTGCAGAGCAGCGCTGCAGCTGGAAGGAGATTTATGTACCCTAGTGTGGAAACAGCAAGTTAATTTATTATCTAAAGAACATAAGATCCATAGTAAATGGCGATATTGATAACTTATTGTTTTAAGGACAATGTAGAAAAACCGTTACTGTCTACAGCTTCTCAAATGTGGGAATTTCCTCCTTTTTTATTTCATATCTATTTTAATTCAGCTTGTAATAATGATTTTTCTATTATTTTCTACCTTTCTTAACTAAACTGTATGTAGAAACTAAACAGGAAATGTAGAATCAGTTACATGACATGATGCTGTTTCTCCTGTCTGTTATCAACTCACCTTGGCTTTGCCCTGAAAGTTGAAGGTGAGGACGTACTCGCCCGGCCTCGTCTCGCTCTGACGAATCACAAAGAGCCCGTGGCTCCTGGCCCCGCCTGCGAGCACCAACTGGGCCGCACGCACTCGGGATAGTGTACCATGGAACCATGGGTAACCCGCCAGGCTGGCATCGCCGTCTGACTCTTTGGCTCCTTCACTGCCCCCTGAGATGAAACAAATCAATTATTTTCTCCTTTTCCTTTCCTTGTTGTTGTGTATTCATATGCTTTGATACTGTGTGTCTGGAGAGAAAAAAGGAAATGTTTGTGTTATCACCTGCAGAGGAGTTGGAGCCCTGGGCCTCTGGGGACTGGAGGAAGCGCTCTAAAGGCATGTGGGATGGGTGCTGGGTGAAGGGGGGTTCCCTGCAACGGACTGAGGGGGCACTGTAATGCTCTGAAGCTGTAGGACACGGCCTCTCCGGAGCGCGATACACACCTAAACACATTTTTTAAAATTTTAACACATTCTTGTGAATCAAATGAGCGTCATGTCAGAGTGAGTGTGTCTTTGCTCACCCTCAGACAGCAGCTCACAGCTGCACGAGGCCACCATGGAGCAGTCTTTGGACGCCTGACCGTGAGGACAAGACGCCAGCTCGATGTCATCGCCGCTGTCGCTGTACACAAGCAGGCAGGTCAGGGGAGCCGCAAGAACGTATACACAAAAACCCAAACATCACCGAGTCCCAAACTCCACACACATTCACATCCTCCAAACACAGACACAAATAATCTCTCTGTTTACGTCCTAAGCTGCACCGACAAACGTCCACTCACCCAACAAACTGAGGAGGAATGTTGGCGGTGCGAGCTCGCCCATGTTTGTGCGAAAGCAACCTGTCAGAAACTCCACTAATTTGATGATTAATGACTGTGTGTGTTACCCCTCCCCCACCCCGGCCCTCTCTCCATCCCTCTGTCCCTCTCTTCTCTCCATCCTCAGCCAACAACAAATATTTATCTGGTGGTTTACCCCGGGTCTATGCAGTCCTGGATGTCAGCGACCCAAGAGTTTTTCTGTAGCGAGTCGATGGTTTCCAGGATGTACTCTCCCCCGTTTTCCACCTGTGGAAGCAGCCAAACACACTGTGATCACACACTGATCTCTGTTCAAAGGACGGCTTATTTTCCAACAACCTGTTTATATAAATCAATTAAGTCTGTAGACTGAGGCAGTTGTGTGAATGTGGCTGTTGAATGTTCCAGAGTTAATATTGGTTTGTATTCTTAATTTTTAGTTTTTTCCTTTTCAATTCAGTTTAGTTTTATTTAGTTTCCAAAATGGGTTGGTTCGGGTTTTGTTTGGGTTTTAGTTTAGTTACAGTTTTTATTACGTTTAATTATGACGTTTAAAAAAAAAAAAAAAAAATTATAAGGAGGTTATTCATCAGGGGCACAATACAGACACAAACCAATACAAAGGCAACATAGAGACATCTCGGTCTCAATAACAAGTGTCAATGCCTCTTCGTAACTGAATTTGACAAATCATGTCAGTTTAGTTTTTCTTTCATAATCAGTGTATATTTTCAGTTAAATTAAATTGAACTTTAATAACCTTTGTCCCGACCTTGAGAACAAAAGTGTTGTCCTTGTCGGGCATCTCCAGCGGCATGGTGGTCCTCACCTCCACGATGGCTGACAGAGGGATGCTCACTTTGGGTTTTGAGGACTGAAACATGAAGATAAAGACGCAACAGAATTAAAGTCACATTTAACTGAACTATAAGAACAAGAAAGATTTTGCTAGTGACGTGATAACTGAGCATATAGTAACAACCTAGACATGAGGTCAGCATTAACAACTGCAGTGATAAGATCAATCTGTGTGGCTGCAAAGGGATTAAATACATTTTACTGCTACACACCAATATGTTTTATATAGTCTTGTGTTTCTCTTCGCCATAGTTTCATCTTGACATATATATTTACATATATATATGCATGTATACTGTAATGTTGTAGCAACATTTTTCTCATAATTTCTTTTTTAGAGAACAATAAAATGCATCAGTGCCTGGGTGGTACGATGATCTAATCACCATAAGCCCCAATAAACAATGATGAACTGTCCAAAGTAAAATGAGGTCCTTCAGCACATCCTGTAGGAGCACTTGTAAAAGTAGAAACTTTATATTTTACTACAGAAATAACTCTAAACAGAGCTTTTAATTAGGGCTGCAGGTTTACATTAAATGCTATCACCTCCCCCTCTTCTTAAGTGTAAAAAACGCCCGACTTCTCCAAACCCTCAAACTTCTCCTTCACGTGATAATGAAAGGGCGACATGCAGGCTGAATTGTTGGTGTGGCCTTGGCACCAACGAGCTCCATGTGTCTCCAGACTGGATAACTCATTCAGATAAAATAAGACCATTTTTAAAAAGATTGCAGAATCTGCTCAGTTGCGATGCCGTCTCTTATTCCTCTCCCCGTTTCTCAGCAGTAATTCCTGCTGAAAACAGGAAGGCGTTTACGCGAGGGTGAACACAGAACAACATCCTGGCCTCCGCTTGCCCTCTGCAGAGAGTTGGATCCAGACGATAATCTTAACAGATTCAATGAGTGTGTTGGAGGCGGTGAGCTGTTTGTGTGTGTGTGTGTGTGTGTGTGTGTGTGTGTGTGTGTGTGTGGCAGAAGAGGCAGAGCGAGAAGGAGGCTGACTGATGGTCTGGCAGAGGCTTATCAGCTGATCTGTCTGGAGCAACACTGTTCTCATCTTGATCTGCCTGTGCAGCTGGCTGCCATCCACGCCCACAATTCCTCTCTGCAGATCAGATGTCAGAAACCACTTCCTGTATCAAACCATCTGACCGTTTCCTGTTCTGCACTGTAGCTCTCCACCGTGGACAGCAGAAGCACAGTGTTCACCGTCAGTGGAAATGTTTCGGTGGTGGGAACCACTGTTAACCAGCACGCACGACTGAATGTTCCTTGACAGGATGTATGTATGTAGTTAGGGTGGTTTTAGACTTAAAGGTGCAGCCCACCCAACTGACAAAACATTTTTTTTTTATCTTATCTCTAATTGAGACAGACGCCAGATTGTATTGTTTGTAACTGTCCATGTTTTGAGATATTTGGTGATTATCATCATTATTGTTAGCTTATAGTGAGTTTGCTTGTGAGTAGTTGTCACAGCAACACTATCATTCATCTCACATCATCTTTCTGGTCTCCTGATGAAAAAAGTCTAACTTTCTCTCTTCTTTTGGATCTGTTTTGGGGAGATGTTTGGCTCTTAACCAAAATGAAGTTAATTACCATGAGAGATAAATAATAAACTGTAGACTCAATTTTCAGTCCCTCCAAAAAGTTGGTTGTTGCTCACGTGCTTTATTCTGTTCTGTATTCTATACATTTGTGAGGGAGGGAGCTAGCTTAGCACTGCATCCAGTCAATATTGCATATGAAATTGAAATGGGTAATTTTTTGAAAATATTTTATAACATTTAGGATTGTCTAAACCTCCACAGAAAAGCGTCTCCTTTTCTGTAATCAAAGAAAATAAGAAAATCACGACAGCAGGCAGCAAAAATAGCCCACAAAGCAACAACGCATTGCTCGCTTTTAGTAAATAATTACATATTTGTACTATAAAGAACAGTATTTAATTCCTACCACTGGGGTCTCTCATCCAAAACAAAGCACAAGATGTGAGCAGCATGGGATCATGGGAGTTGTATTTGTTGTCAAACAACCTCCAAGGCAGATGAACATCTATCTGTGACTCAGGCAGACATTTTCACAGAAGAGGTCATATATTTACGCTTTATTCAGGTCATGTTCAACACTCCTGTGTTGTGCTCCAGCTACTCTTACTCTCCAGTCATTGTTACTCCGTGTGGTGTGAACCTCTGAGTGTGTCGTCTCAGGACCTGCTGCTGTGTCATAATGCAGGCAGTTAGCGTGCTGCAGTGTGCCGTCTCAGATTGATGGTCCTGACAGGGACGGAGCCAGAGCCAGTCAGCCAGGAGCAGGCAGGAGGAGTGAGATTTTATGAGTCAGTTTATCTTTCCGACACTGTTGACTCTGCACCGTTATGATTTGTAAGACCTGAATAGGACGGCAGTGATAAAACAAGTCTGAGTGTCTGCGGGGCAGGCCAGTCGAGATGTGTGTGTTTAATTAATGTGTCACTACACGGCAGATCTGAAGTTTCTCTCAGTCTGTCTCAGTGCTCATGACAATCTTCCCACATGTGAGCGTTAGTAGAACATTACAGACGAAACTGCTGACACACCATTATTAAGTTTCGTTTCATGTGTTCCCCTCGCGGCTTTCACTAAGTTTGTGAATGACTCACCAAACTATTTTGGTTCCTATTTTCAGTTTGTCACAGCAGACAGTTTGCCAAAGAGCCGATCGATACTTATTTTTTGCACTTGAAAGGGAATCTTTGCGATCTGCTCCTGCTTGCAGAAATCAATGTAACAGCTTCCTCTCTCTCTCTCTCTCTCTCTCTCTCTCTTTCTCACAGTCTCCGGTTCTCTCCACCAGCCCCTTCACCCCCCTCCCATGCCTGTCTCCCACCTGTCCTTATCCCTCTCCCCCTCTCCGCACAGCCATATCCCCACATTCCCACCAGCCATGATCAAAGGATGGTGGCAGATTTACACACACTCAGCTGCACAGCCTCGCGGCCTTCTTAAGGTCAGGGGCAATGATCTGGAAATCCCATAAAGACAAATGTGAAGTGTGCATGCATGTATGTGTGCGTGTGTGTGTGTGTGTGTGTATGCAGTTTGACTTCAGGCTGAGCTCAGAGTCAGGGTCACAGGGGCTGGATTATCAAACTGGATTTATATCTGGATTTCAGAAAGGGCTGCAAGCAGTGACTATTTTCATGAATTGTTCATGTGTTGAGCAGTTTTTCTATCAATCTTGACTTTCTCACTGTATCTGGAAAATCTTTGCTATGATAGAAGTGACCCTGTTTTGCAGCATTTGAGGTCTGGACAAAGACTAAAAATACTATGAAAACAAAGATTTTTTTCACGCCTTGTTTTGTAGTTCAGATCGGATGCATGTTAACACTTTTAGGTTAGCAGCTTTTGTGAAGATTTCAGCTTAAAAAAGGGTATAAATGTTTTTGTGTTTAAAAATAAGTCCCCATCTACTTTATCTGTTTAAGAGAATGCTGCAACACTATCTTGCTGTGAAGCTCCAAACATGTTTTGTGGACTATGGAGCTTCACCTGACCCTCTACTGGCATGGGGCTGAGTAGTCTGTGTCCTTACTGCATCAGCCTGAGGTTCGAGTCTGACCTGTGGCCCTTTGCTGCATGTCATTCCCCCTCTCCCTCATCCCAAATCCTGTCATATCTCAAGCTGTCTAGCAAAAATGTGCTTGTCCATTCATGTTATTTCTGTCAGGCAGCATTGGGTGGACAAAGTGTTTGATACATTAAATACTTTGAAAGACTTTAAATGAAGCTGTTTCAAAAAGAGAGAAATGACTAAAGGTTAAAAAAAAAACATGTGATGTTTCTGTTGGCAGTCCAACTGTTCCAAAACTTCAATTCAAAATACTATTGATCAACTCATCCATTAACCAGCTAATCATCCATGTTTTCTGCCTGCTCGTGCTCCGTGACTGTGTGTGTTTGTGTACCTTGGGTGGTACGTAGAACTCCAGCAGGAACCTCTCGCCTCCTTCCTCCCTCTTCGTCTTCCTCAGCAGCAGGCGGCACTTCTGCCACTGTGCAGCGCCCATACAGTTTGTGTCATCAGCCACCATGTACCTCAGTGCTCCCTCCCTCTGGATCTCCAGCATCTCAGCCTTGTGGCCCTGGGAGCCTCTGGGCAGCCGCAGTTTTTGGGACCACTTCTCCCCCCCTGCTGCCTCCCCTCCACCCGGGCCTCCTGCACCTCCTCCTCCTCCTGCGGCCCCGTTAGCCTTCCTGGTTCCGGAGGGACCATCGGGCTCAGGGGAGGCCCGCCTGTGCCACATCTCCTTCACCCCGTCCACCACACAGAGACTCATGTTCCTCAGGGAGAAGCCCTTCTTGAAGCGAGCCTTTGGGTGACTGACCGACACGTCCTCTGAGCTGCGGGACTGTCCCAGAGCAGAAACTTTGTGAGCAGGCTGGGGGCCTCGGGAGGCTGTGGTGCCACTGCCTCCCCCATCTATCCCTCCACCTCCACTATCCATACTGTCCAAGGATTCACTAGAAGCCCCTGCGTCCTTGCGTCTCTGGTAAAGGTCGTGACCGTAGGACAGCGGGCAACCTTGGATTCCTAGAAAGGGAACGATGCTGTACTTTGGCGCTGCGTTGGAGCCGTCCTCCCCTGGAGAGGACGCCTGGCTCTCTCGGGCCTGTGTCAGTGCCGCAGTGAAACACTCCAGAAAGTGATGAGCAAAGTGTTGCGAGAAGCTCACGTCGGCGCCGGGCGAGTCGTAACACGGGTTCTCGGACAGGAAGCGCTGGAACTTGTCAGCGAAGTCTGCAGCGGAGGCTCGGGCATGGAGCTCACAGAACTCTCGCCAGTCAGGCAGTGGGCACGAGGAGGAGAGCTCCGGGCTACCGGGCACCACCGCTCCGTTCATCACTGGGCCATGCCAACCCACCGAGGAGAGGCTGGAGAGGAAGAAGAAGAGCAGAGTGTTAATGTGGCTGCAGAGAGATGACTGTATTATACATTTGTGTGTAACTCCTGGCTCTGGATCAGACGCACACCAGTTGTGGAACAGACTGCATGTGTGATGGTGCAAAGAACAAAAGACGTGTGAATGAAGCAGACTGCTGAACCAGCTTGTGTCTGTCAGTGGATTATTTATATGTTGATGATATGAAACATGAAGTCCTTGTGTATGGACTCTCTGAGACACGTGTTTATCAACAAACTAGCACAGCACCCAGTAGAGCGTATACCTCGTATATGCTCGTTTTTGAATCTTATTTACTCAGTTAATTGTTCAGTTTTTCCTAATTTGAGAGTTTCAGTCTTGTGAACATCAAATCCTAGTGTCAAACAACCTGGTTTCAAACAACCAGTGATTTAACAAACCCAGGTACAATTGACTCAAATGCTGTTCTTTATGCTGGATATGAGCCCTGAAAATCAGTCTGTCTCTATTATCTATTATCAGCCATCATTGCTGATGCACATCTATCTGTGACTCAGGCAGAAATGTTCCCAGATGAGACAATGTGTCAAAGTTTAATTCACGCTGCATTCAGTCACGTTCCACGCCTTCCTTCCTTCGCTCTCTGACATCATCTACCATCATGTCCCAGCATGTAGAAGTTACCAAACGCGACGCATCGTTTTTACATTTTAATTCAGAAATGTTACGTATTGCATCTTTAAGGCGATGACGTTTCCATCCTAAAAATGGAATGGCCACCATGAGCTCATTGTCCTTGGCATCCTCCTTCACTGTGATGGGACTTTATTCACTTTGAAGCTCAAGATTATGCACAAGGATGGCATGTCATTGAAGGCTTGAAAAACAACTTATCAACAGATTCGATGTGACGGCAGATCAAAAAGGAAATCAGTGATTGATGGTTTCTGACAGGCGCTCAGTAGATGTGAGTTATCTCCTGTAGGAGTGTGTTCTGTCAGGGCAGGTTAACACGGACCGATCGTACAGCTCCTCTTTGTGTCCGCTCACTGTTGTTTTTCAACGTGAGCTTTTTTCCTTTTTTATAAGGCTCTCATCCCCTCGTCCTTAACATTCCTCTCCTCCTCAGCATGTGTGTGTGTATGTGTGTGTTCGTATGACTCAGCCTCCCTCTCCGGCTCGATCGGTGCCAAACCACATCACATCACTGATAAAACTCTTCTGCAGTGAGGATCTAACACAGAGTCATCCCACCGCTTGTCTCCCCTCTCTCTCTCTTTCTTTCTCTGCCTCACCACATCAGTGACTAATACAGCATCAGTGAGCAGCAATCGCACCATCAAACACATGTGGGTTTGATTATTGTTGTCTGTAAGTCACACGGATAAAAGGATGTCATCTGAGCGGGCAGGCTGGGTGGCATACGCGCAGGGACGGCCAAACGCTCCCCAAGCTGTGAGAGCTTATTCTCCGAGTTCTTGGCAGTTCCCTCGCAGTACGTGCTCAAATGTATGCTTTACTGAAACTGCCCTCTTCGACCAATTCGTACATGCAAGCGTTCAAGCCACAGGGTTTCCTGGAATTTCTCCTTTTCCCCTTTTATTGTCACTTTCAAAAGCATCGGTGTGTTTTGTCTTTTTACAAAGGATTAGTGCAAAAAAAAACAATTAAAAAAAAACCCCTCCGCTGGAATTTAGTCTGACACACACGTTTAACTACAAGCCGATCTCGCTCTCATTCCTTCTCCCACAGATCTTTAAACAAACAATATGCCAGATCAGAGAGAGGATGAGATAAGGGAAAGTACACAGGAGTCTCATCTCTTAGCTCATCGCGTAGAGAGACCTGGTGTCAGAGCTTCACAGGGAGCCTCTGATGGATAGAGACACGAAAAAGTAAAGGAAAGGGTGGGATTAGAGACTAATAATAAAATAAACAGAGAGGGGGAATGATTCTTTTATCTGCGTGGATGTCCGAGAGGAATCTAGAGCGCCAAATGATGAAAACATTCAGCTTCACTTCTCTTCCTCTCTTCAATAGTGTGCAGAAGTGGGCCAATCAGGGGTCTTAAAAGGAGAGTTCACCTCAAAATCACAAGTCTTCTTGACTACAGAGTTTCTGAGATAACGATGTCTGCCCTCTCTCCCTCACTGTCTTTCCCTCACTCTTTGTTTAAATTTGAAAAGAAGCTTTAATAATAGCTGATGCTCAAAATCCAGTAATCCAAAACAAGGGGCAGGTACAAACAAAGTAAAAGTAAAGCTAAACAAAGTACTAAGCAGAATGACACAAGGATGCATGATGCAGTGAAATAAAACACACACTTCCTACATGAAACTGCTCACAACAGCATCTGTTGATTATTAGATCATGAGTTACGGGGTTATGATTTCTGGAAAGAGACATCACTGTTGAGTTCCTGAAACTGATTTTTTTTCTTCTAGATGTATCATTTAGTTCCATTACAGTAAAGGGCAGGCTAATATATACTGCTGGTTTCCCCAAAATGAGCAATTCACATTGAAACGATCCAGATAGGTATTTTTGATTTTGTGGTGGACTGTCCCTTTAAATCAACCCCCCCTTTTTTTTTTTACCAGAAGGCCAACATTATGAGATACTCTCGTGTAGCACTGAACGATGTGCTGTTGTTGTTTTCTCCCATATTCTGCTCAACCAAAGATCCTGAGATGTGAGCGCTGTCATGAGATCAGGTGAAAGAAATGCATCCTGACAGGCAAAGAGCGAAAAAAAGGAGGCAAGATGTTCGTCTTAGTGATGCTGACCTTATCCACAAACTGATGAAAGGGCAGAGAGAGAAGAAATACAAAGAAAAGAAAGAAAGAAAGAAAGAAAGAAAGAAAGAACGCATCTTTCTAATTCATTGAGTCTTGATTTCTCAGTATGAATGTTTCGAGCCTCGGAGGTGTCATTAAGGGAGAAAACAACACTATAATTCTTCACCTTCTTGCCTTCAGTCTTGTCTTGTTTGTACTCGATCCCGACAAGACAAGTACTGGATGTGATATGATTTTATTCAGACCACGGACTGACATGTATACTTCAGGCTGTGGCTGTTAAACACAACTCTGCGTGTTGTCTTTGAGATCGCTTTAATGTATTGTACAGGATGTTTTGCCGTAACGATGTCGATGATATACTGCAGATGTCATCCTGTTCATAAAAGCTCGGTCTAGAAGGTCTGGAGCGCCTATAAATGTCGGCCTCGTCATCTTCAAACTTCAAGCTGACTAAATCCACTGAGCCAAAGGCGTTTGCTGGCCACTGCAAGAGGGAAGGAGGCCAAATATATAATATTGACTTATTAAATTGAGAGAATAAATTGGTAATTCTTGCGCACACATTTTAGAACTAAGGGCACAAATTATAAATCAAACCGTGCACACAAATCCATTTTTCTTTCCCGCCATGACACCTCCCAGGCTCAGTAAGGAGGTCATTTCAAGCTGTGCAAATTTGACTGGTGACTATACAGTTTCTCAAATGGATTGGTGAAATTCAGAGACCCGTAAAGTAAGAAAAATTCTGACTGAAGCATACTTGCCAAACCTCACGATTTTCTCAGAAGACCCAGAGTCACAATTTTCCTGTATTTCTCCCCGATTTATTATGACAATTTTTCATATATTTTCCCTTTCTAGTAATCATAACCTGTCCTATTACGTTCTGTCAGTCACATGATCTCAGACAGAGAGATTCAAGTTTTCGACCCTACTAATTCAAACAGACGGTAAAATATTTCAATGCTGTAAAGTCAGTGATATTTAAGCGTTAGTGTTCAGCAGAGGGTATTTGGCTGCTCCTTAAACTCAATTATTACGGCGCTTTTGGCGTACAACTTTTAACTCCTGGAAAAGAGCTGCAGAGCATCTGAGCCAAAAACCCACAAATTAACAACTTACTAGTGTTTATAAAAAGAAGACCAGATTGATTAAGAAGCCATATTTACATTTAGAACTTCAGACATTGTGGCTTATTAGAAATTCATAAACATAACAACATTTATAACTGACTTACTACCAGACAGAAAGGAAAAACACCAGCCGAAGGGATTTTTCACAACCTGGCAACCCTAAGTGTGTTCTTTTAATGGCTCATAATTGATTTATAAAGCATTAGTAAATGTGTTCATAGCCAATAAAATAGCTTTTTATAAGAGTGCACAACTAGAAAGCAGCACAGAGTTGATGAAAAGTAAAAGTAAAGTTACTTTCATTCATGAATCCATCACTTCATTCATCCAAACATCAGTGCATTCACTCCTTAAAGCCACACGAGATGTGTAAGCTGAACTGCTAATCACCAAGTGTAGTTGTAATAATTAGCTTGTTCCTCTTGTGTGTGTGTGTGTGTGTGTGTGTGTGTGTGTGTGTTCTGATGCTGGCTGTGACGAAGTCAATACCCATTCAGCTATTTAAAAACCTGCACTGGGCCAACTTTCCACTCATTCAGCAAAAAAAACAACAATACACAGCGAGGTGCATTTCTCAAACTCCTGCCCTTCCGCAAAGATGAGGATGTGCCTCTCTCTCTCTCAAGGATACTGAACTGACTGTGTGTCGCGCCCACACACACACACACACACACACACACACACACACTCACCGAGTCAGCATGAAACTCAAGCCATGAGATGCTGGAGGAAGTGGACAGCATTAAGGTTTTCTGGGGCTCAGCAGACTGCAGAGCACACAGACGGGTATGTAGCAAAAATAATATGAATGACACAATATCAAGGTACTTATACTTTGAGTATTTCCATTTTACCTCTACTTCTCTACATTGTTAAGGGATAAAATTGCACTTTTATTGCATTTTTTAAATATAAATCTTCCATGTTATCCTGCTTTCTTTCATCACTTTAACTGTATTTCTAGGTTGTACAGCACTCTGCAACAATGATTAAAAGGCACTATATAAATAAAGTTATTATTATCACAATTCACTCAACTACAACTCAGCTGTTAAATTCACTAAACAAACACATTTCTTAACAGTAAACTTTTGCTTTCCAAACTTTTTTTGGCACAGAATCTGTCTTGCATATCCTTTCCTTTCTTCTTTCCAGCCCCATTAATCATCTCAAGACCCCTCAGTTTTATCTTGTGACCCTTTGGATGGAGCCTGACCCAAAGGTTGGGAATCACTGGACTAGACTGCCTATCACTGACATTGGGCGTGGCGAGCGTAAACTATGATATCATTCATTGACTTGTGAACTGCCGTTTTGAGGTGCAGAATTTGGTATTCTGGCTGTTGCCATTTTGGTTTAGTTGGAGCCAGAAGTGACCATCATTGGACAAAAGGTGAAGCTGGGGGGTGGATAACATGAATGGATGACTGAGACCCCAAGTATGTCCCAAAGCACACCCTGTGTTATCATCTATTTGATTGTAAATGGGACCTTAATTTACTAAATAAACACCATGATGGCCAGTAGAAAGAATCCAGGTTCAAGGCACTTGGCTTTTCAGACCCAGAAGCTCCGCCAATATTTTATTGAGTCAAAACAGTGTTGTCGGAGGTTAAACAGGCTTCAAACCTTCAACCTGAATGAGCAGCAGAGGGCTGCCTGTTCAGTCTGGTCGTGTTTGTTGTGTTTGTGTCCACCTGGTAAATGTTAATTCCATGTTAACTCTCTTTTTAGCTCAGTTTTGGTCTCCACCACCTCCCGAATTTAAATATCTGGCCCTTAGCTAATCACTAACTTTGTCCGTCTGCATTTTTTTGGTTCTCTGTGCTTTTCAGGAAATTAAAAATATCAAGACAGATATTGTAGTCATGATATAGCCTAAAAATATTGCAGTACTTGTCCCCAAGCCCTTCGAGAACGGAAGAAACCTGCAGCCGAACAATTAGCTGACACCTGATACAGGAACCAAAAAACTGAAGGGGCGTTTTCTTTAACTACATTTTTATCTTAATACTTCTGTAATTCTACCGATGTAAAAGACTTTTAATTGTAATAAAGTATTTCAGCGTTGTTGTATTAGCACTTTAATTTAAGTGAAGGATCTGAGTACTTCATCCTCCACTGTTGGGGGGGGCGTGTTATTTTGCTCCCTAGGCCAGCTGCTAAAACAATCAGTGAATGTGTGGAGGTGGAGGAGACATAAAGAGAGGGACACACACTGCAGGACGAGGGGGGAGCAGAGGCACCATGTCGAGGTCTCACATCCCCACAACTCACAACTCCCTTCAGTCTTTTCTTTATTCGCTGAGAGAAGAGGGAAAAAACACTGAGGGGAGTCAGGGGGAATCTAAAAATGTTCACCTCCATCCTCCAGGCCCTCAGAAGCCCCCACCGCTCCTGTATCTCCTCCCTATCTGTTGTAAAAATCTACCACCGCTGTGCCCCCCTCCTCTTCCTCCTGCTGCTTCTTTACCCTGGGGAGCAGGGCTGATATCTCTGTCAGATGGTTGGGAGTTCTGTCTGTAACAGTAAACTGACCGGCGGGGTGGAGAGGAAAGAGACATTGCTGCGCAGGGAGAAGCTATCAACTCGCAGCCTGCAAAACACATCGCACAAGACACGTTCACCTCATGTACTTCGCGGAGCCCTCACAGGACTCGACTGTGCAGAGCCAAGAACTACACAGGCCCGATTAGTACAGTGGTGTTGTAACGTGGAGCTACTGAGGAAACGATGCCGCAGCCAAGCATAACGGATGTCCCAAGGATTTGTGTTTTTAAAGCTGTGTGTACACATACCTCCGAGATAAACACTGTATACATGTGGCGTACCAGACTCCTATATCCAAACACACACGCTCCTGTGAGCAGATTCATGCCAGCAGTGTGACGCTCGGTGATTGGCTGAAGAAGATGATTGGTGATGTTGTGCTCCCACCCCAGGGAGTTTGGGCCATGTTTTCTAAGATTAGCCTGCTCCACAGTACAGCAGCACACTCAGTCCAGTACAGTCCGCACACACACACACACATACATCTTCAACACTGCTTGAATCCATTAATTATGTAGTCTTATATAAGATGTAAATATTGCAGCAGTAATGTGGACCTGAGGACATTTAAGGACATAAAACATAATGTGTTCGCTGCTCTGTTTATGTCGGTTCACAGTGATTTTCATGAACTGTTTATGAATGTCCAAATACTAATGTACATTAATGTCTGCATATAATTAGAAGAGCTGAAACAAGTACTTGATTAGTCTGTTAGTCGAAAGTACTATTGATAATTGATAAATAGTTTAAATAGTTTAAAATCAGAAGTAAAATCATCAAAAAATTTTGTGATTCCAGCAGCTTTTCTCTATTTCATGTGACTCCACATTGGATACTTTACCATTTTGAACAATTGATCCGAGAAACTTGGACATTTGACGGCATCACTTTGCGCTCCAGCAACATGTGATACACACTTCTCACCACTTTCTGACATTTTATTGACCTAATCACAAAAATAAGTTCGAGATAACTCAATAATGAAAATAATCACTATCGGCAACAATTTTGACGATTGATTTCGGGCTGCATAATTATAATCTCCTTATTCTGAGAGCCAGTAAACAGTCTAAGAATCAAAAATATTCACTTCAATAAAAGCAGCAAACCATCACAGTTGAGAGGAGAGAATCAGTAAATGTTTAGCACTTTAGTTTAATCAAATAACTGAAATGATTAATCGTTTATCAAAATTGTTGACGTTTGATTTTCTGTCAATTGACTAATCAATTAGTTGACTAATTTTTTCTGCTCTAAATTAATTAATCGACTATCTCATTTGTCAAGCTCGTCAATTGTGAGGATTTGCTGCTGTTCCTTGCGGAGCAGAATCGTTAAAAGGACATCATTAGATTTCTACCGGTTAGACAGACAGATCGTTTTCAAGGCAACACTTTCACAAAGGATCTCAGTAACCTTTTATATTTTATACAAAGTGGGGCCCGTGTGCCAAAGTTGGCCTGCCATGATGTTCAATTTGTCTTACCATGAAATTTAAAATCAAATTTTTAAAAATTCAAATAATGTTTATGCCGTTTTTTGGTGAGGTAAAAATAACTTTATCTACAATCCCTGAATATTCATATTTTTTCACAATTTGAAGCCGTGACACTTTGCACAGGAAGTCAGTCAATTCAGTCAGGCAACTTCACACTGCAACTTGCATGGCAGCTTGCTGTAACCAGTGTGTGAGTGTGTATGAGATGCAAAACCATTTTTGGATAAAGGGGCCTTTTAAATGCAGCCATTTATCAAACCAGTCAAGAGAATGGGCTGTTTTGCTTCACTGTGATACTGGATATCACTCTTGGATTATTTACCCAAAAGTGTGTGAAGAGACGTAAACCAGCTTCAACACTGAGGGACTGTGGAACACAGAGGAGATGTAGACAAAAGATAAAAGTCCCAGGAGGAGGAGGAGACATTGCAGATAGAGTTGAAGATGAGAGGCGAGGAGCAGGAGCAGGAGCAGAAGTTGAGGTCAGCGGTAATGGCCTTCTTTCTATTCCTACTTTTAGAAGTGTCCACTTCAGAGCAGCCAGGTCCGTGACCTTTGAACTGACCCCTGATAACCCTGACCCTCATGTGACTGAACAATGTCGGTCCGACTTTGTATCATAGCAACTCACTGAAACTAGAGAGGAGACAATCTACCTTCACAGTGACAGACATAAGAAAGGTATGCAGCCCTGATCCAGACACTGATACAACCACCTGCATGAAGCTCTCCACCTCTCTGTGTGTGTGTGTGTGTGTGTGCGTGTGCGTGTGTGTGTGTGTGTGTGTGTGTGTGTGTGTGTGTGTGTGTGTGGACTCAGACGGATGCAACTGGTGATAAGAAACCAGACATGATGATGAGCACAGATATTAAACACATTAATTAGCTTGTCCTCCACCAGCAGCCTCTCCTCTCTTGCGGTTTCTCTGGCAAGCAGTGGCAATGTAAATATTGAGTGAGCTCAGGCATCCATATGGCGGCCGGTGATAAAGGACGGAGCGCGTGGGAGTACGCACATTCTGCCACTGACTTCCATTTCCTGTCTCTCACCCACCAGGTCTAACTAATTTCACAGATGACCACGGGCCTCTCGCGGAGGAGGAACACTGCACAACCCGTGTGAGCATCAAGTGGAGGAGATGGGTTTTTTTTTAATGTGGTGTCGCAGAGCCAAAACAGCCTGATAATCACACAGCAGATGGAAAACATGTATGGCTCTATGTAACATGGCTTCCTGATAATATGAGCCCGTAGTGATGGATTTTGTCAGCCAGCTTTTAGGAATGTACAGCGTGGACTTTTTGCAGCCAAATAACTCTGATACCACTGATACTACCAATATTACACATAATGCAGATCCCACTGATACGGCCAATACCTCTGATACCACCGATACCACCGATGCCAATGGTACCCCCGATGTCACCAATACTACAAATAACGCTCATACTGCTGATGCTGCTGATGCTGCCGATAACCACGATACTGCTGATAATTACCTCAGACTGATAAGACACAAAAGAAGAATTTCATCACCTCAAGCTTTTTTTTACATCTGAGAGTAAGAAAGGCTAACATGTAGCGAGCAAAGATGGGTGATTTCATATTCCGACGGCTCTAATAGAATTCATTGTGTTAAAATTTGTTAACATTTTCCGTCCTCTTTGAAAATGACATTCTTGATTTCTTCCTCTGAAACTGTGTAAAACATCCACACTGGTGAAGACATGTTCTAGTCTACACTGCGACGTTCTGTCCAGTTGCAGCAGTTTAATGTTTAAGAGCGTGACAAGAGTTTGCTGCACCTCTTTTACTTCTTCTTCTTCTTCTTCTTCTTCCTCTCTGTATGTATTGGAGGATCGCAAACCAACTTGTTTAGCTGCTGCGCTTGTTGAGTAAAGCAATTTGACGTCATTTCATTGGCTCCATTTATGCTCTACAATTTCAAGGTAACAGTTATACAGCCGATAATATTTCCCGATATCAGGACGATGATTCATCAGGACGATATTGATCTTGCAGTAACACTTGTGTATTCCAAGTGTCCAAATTTCACTGTAGTGCATGATATTATAAAGTGTTCTTGTTATTTTGCCCACCCCCCTGCAGAAGATACATACTCTAGCCTGATTGGTGCAGCTACACTTAGCTTGACTGAGCTGTGAAAAGCTGAAGTTTTAGTGAATGAATGTTTGTAAAATGTGACTTTAGAGGGACTTGCTTGAAAATCCCAACAGACCAACATCCCTGCAAGACTTTTATAGACTTGAGTTATAAAATAAGGTAATAAATACTTAATGATAAGTTCCTGCCTTTGATAAGGCCACTATGAAATCATTACATAGTATGAAAGATGGAATAAAGGCAATTTTTACACGTGTGGTGAAAGTGACAGTGTCTTTGTAAAGTGTGACTTTTGAAGGATGTTGCTTGAAAATCACAACATCGTCGATTCATCTGTCAGATAAAATAAACTAGCTTTCAAATGTGCTTCTCTGGCTCTGGTCTAACATCCTCACACAATATCCCGCCCACAGCACTGATGGCTACGCGTCACAATGAATAGCCCCAAAAGACAGAAAAATCTGAATCTGCAAATCAATCAAATAGATTTATCAAAAAAAAGTCGAGGAGAGGAAGTATGAAGCAGCAGAGTCAGAAAATACTCCTGTGAAGAACCTGAAAATAATACTTTCATTCATTCCATCAGTGGTTACTCTACAGTTTGAAGCAAAGACTTTATTCTTTACAGCAAATGTATATCAGTTCCAAATATCAGCTATTGCTCTCCTCAATTTCTAATAATCAGTATTGGTATCAGCCCTGATTAAAACATATCGGTCTACTATTAGTGTGTATAGTGTTCTCATTATTCTGTCCACCCCCGGCAGATGATATCTTGCCCATGTTGGACTTTGACAAACTGTATGAGCTCTGAAAATCTGATCTTTCAGCGTAACGTTCATGTCGGCTTTTTGATTTTAGAATTTGATTTTAAGCAGATGCTGCTGAAGAATTACGACAAAAACAACATCTGTACTAAAATATTGAATAATTTAAATGTAATCATAATAACAATGAACCTTTCTCTGTGATTGGTCACTATGAAATCACAGCACAGTGGCACAGACGCCTCCCAGCAGTCGTTTTCATAATATTAGCAGACGCGTTTCTTGTTAAAATCAGGCTTATTAGGCTTCATATTAACTGACTGTAGCCTATAAAAGGACACATGAGAGAAAGTCAATATCGGGCCTAAAACAGGCCCGCTGCAGGCCCAGAGAGCCTATTTAAAGCCAACAGTGGATCGTTGTGCAGGCTGCGTAATGGACTTCATGAATGGGAGCAGCCTCCTGCTGAATGGCTGACAGCTCCTGGTCCAGACAGCACGAGATGAATGGGGAGCCTGGAGTCACGCGTCGGCACACTGGTTCTGGATCATCTCGAGCGGGGCCTGCAGCCTCCATCGCATCAGATCCCATCACATCCCATCACATCACATCACATCAGGCCCCTGAGCCGCGTTCTGACTGACCACACTTCACTCCCTCAAGGCTGTTAAATGGATTATCGGAAAAGCCCCTTTTTACGCCGCGACCCTCCTCCAGGAAGCCTCAGTGTCCGCGCTCGCACACCTCCACCACCGAACGGCTCCGGCACAAGGAGGCTGACCGTAAGGGTGAATCTGGGTTAAACACCAAAACACGGCAGCCTCCTCCTCCTCCTCCTCCTCATCGCCTCATCTCCTCCTCCTGCTCCTCTTCAGCACCTGGGGGTTTGTTGTTGCCTCCTGACAACAGATTTAAAAAAAAAAAAACCTCCGCGAGATGTCTGATCAGGCGCGTCAGGACGCTCCAGACGCGCTGAATAAAGAAATAAAATCGCAGCAGCAGGAGGAGAAACATAAGAACGAGAAGAAGAAGAAGAAGAAGGAGAAGAAGCGGCTCTCACCTCAATGCAGGACTGGCTTCATGACGCTGGTCGCTGTCTGTGAGACGGTCCTGGTTCTGCAGAGTGGATGTGGTCTATTATTCGGGATCAAACATGGTGATCCACCGCCCCCCCCTCTCAGCTGGTGGTCTCCTCCCCGGGTTAGATGCGCTCGCAGCCGGCCAGCTCTCCCTCCATCTCTCCGTTCGACGCACTGTGCTGCTGCTGCTGCTGGTGGTGCTGCTGTACCTTTGACTCCGCTCCTCACAGACCAATGACAAGCCAGAGAGGCTCGGAGGAAAAGGCCACTTCCGGTGGATACTTTCAGAATAAAGCTGGAGGGTGCCACACAAGTGAGAGGCCTGTAAATGCTTATGAAACATTATGGTGTTTAAGTCATAACAATAAAGATATCATGCTAAAACAATGAAGTATCAATAATAATAATAAAGTATCTAACGAACAATTAATACACACGTAACTTTCACCAAAATAATGTTTTAACATGATAACTTTACTTAAGCATGACCTTTAACACCAAAGGTAACACAACAGCTGGTCAGAGCGCAGAGCGATGAATAATAAAACATTATCTTTAAGGTTTTTCCTTGACTGCCCTATTAAACGGAGCTCAATTAGCAAGAGGGTGTTTCCAGTATTTATTTTCCTTCATCACGTTCAGATTATTACGTACTGTTTGTCTATTATACAATTATTATAAGATTTTGCCCAAAAATATAACAACCCCCCCCCCAAATGTTGATATTGGTCCTGCATTATCAGCTTATCCTTTATTATTTTCAATTCATATTTGTGTGGTGTATATTCTTTAATAGAGTTGTTTTTAATCAAATTACCACAAACTAAAACACAGATACAAGATGATTAGACTGTTGATGGTGAAAGACTGTTTCTCTTTCATTTTCTTTTAATTATTGAATGAAGTGTAAATGTAGGAGATGTTACAGAGGCTTGTAAATAGGTTAAGTTTCAGTTTGATTCCAGCATATAGACACTAACTGATCCGTCACTGTAAACATGGTTAATGTCATTCTCCAGTTTCATTTCAGGGACTGAAGATGAACGATGAAAGTTCCTGTAAACGTACTCAAGTCCACATGGATCTACATAGTGAACTGAAATTGAGTTGTGGTCCAGAAAAAAAAAACGCTATCATTTCCTGTTCCTTAAAAAACGTCATTTAAAAGAGAACCTCTTTAAAACAGAGCTCCATTCAGCCCAGGAGAAAAAAAAAATCATCCTGTTGCACAATATTTAACAGTATTTCCCAAAATGTCACTTAAAACAGGATACTCTTATTGTGAAGGCACATTCAAATACTCGAATATCCTGTGTGTGTTTGTCTGGATTGACCACAGCTCCCTTCACTGGGGGGCGTGTGTGTGTGTGTGTGTGTGTGTTTCACTGATCTATTTAACAGCCAGCGATGACTGTCCTTAAAGGAGCCACGCCCTTTTATTGTTGCTATAACTGCCACTGACACAAAACAATACTGTGTGTGTGTGTGTGTGTGTGTGTGTGTGTGTGTGTGTGTGTGTGTGTGTGTGTGTGTGTGTGTGTGCGTGTGTGTGAACATATGAAAGGCATCATTTGACCCCCTGTTACACAGTTGCTGCTTAGAAAACCAAAACACCAACTGATCTATTTTCCCTGGGTCACTGAATTACTCCCACACACACACACACACACACACACACACTCACACAGCCACACACAGCCACAAGTTTTCAGTCTTGTCTGTATGAATGAACCAGTCAGCCCTCTTGTGTGTGTCTAACATTATTCCTTCTGATTGTGTGTGACTTCTCTCTCACACACATACACCTAAATGTTACTGCTCTGTGATTCTTGTGACGTTGGTGATCAGATCAATCACATCATCGACTTCCAACCTTAGATTCATGAGATGACCTGGAGGATCCATCCTGTGAAAACAAAACAAAGACAAGGTGGTTGATTTCTGGTTCCATCTCGCCTGATGACGAGCTGAGTCAATCACAAAGTCACCGCGCTCCAACCTGTTCACTGTGCAGATAAGAGGCTCATGTTGCCCTCCATTTATTCAGGATGTTGCGTGTTTTTTCACACGTCTCGTTTTCTCACGAGACAGTCCTACGTGGACACCAGGGATTCTGCACAGCCCTGACTATAGAGACATGACATTTATTTCCTATTGTCCATGTAAGTCGCAGGTGTCAGATGACTTATTTTCTTTAACGACCACTCGGCTGAACACACAAGACATACTTCCTCCATCAACCAGCCAGGAGTTTTAGGTAACAGCTGGTTACACGGTGAAGTTCAACCCCAAGAATGAAACAAAATCATTAGTCATGTTTGCAGCCTCATGCTGATGGACAATCAGGTGAAGGTTTGTAGTCCAAGACATATTTCTGGAGCTTCACAGCAAAACAGAGAAGCACCGCTCTCCTCTCCCCATCTCCTAGATGGGAACTTAAAATGTGAAAAACAAAAACAAAAAGAAACGACAAAGCAAAAAACGTAAAACAGCTCTAAACCCAGAGACCCTTGACTGACCTGAAAAGATGTTATTTACACCCTCAGCATGGCTACATTAAAGATTTTGGTGTAAAAAAGGTGCAAAAAAACGTCTTTTGAAATCAATTTGCAATTTTCATTTCACGGCGGCCCATTCCTCTGAGTATTTTAACTGTCTACATCAACAGCGACTTCCAACTCAAATCCTTTCACACTGTGGTATCACCACTTTTACTCGAGAATACTTTTACCTCCGCCGAGGTTTAACATAAAGGGTTAATATTGTAGCTTTAAAGGAGACAATCACTTCTGGTTTGAAGCTTCATTTTGAGGATCTGCGATCAGAAACTATAAATCTGAGACAAAGAAAGTGTCTCAGCATGATGTCACCGCTCATATATATTTTTTAAACATTAGCTAAATTGCCATGTTTTGATCTGAATCAACACTGACATCTTTACACTGAATGACATCATTTGCAGTTATTATCATGATGGTGGCAGATGTTATGATAATGACAATAGTATGTTATTGAGGTTTTATTTCACTTGTATTATTCTTACTATCATTATACCATCTGACACCATTAGACACATGTTGTTTGACCAATGAGACTTAGACTGCGCTAGTGGCTCTAGCGTGGCACACCTTCACTACTAATCCTCTGTGAGAGGATTGACTCCGTGGCTTCGTGGTGGGGCTGAGGGCTAAAATAATAACCTGGTCAGGCTGCAGGCAGGTGGTAGTGGGAGAGGACGAGCTGCTCCTGAAGGTCAGCGCCTCTAATCTGAGCGCTTCCTCTTAAACCGGCCGCTCAACTGTTTTCAATCCGAGCCGGCGGACTGTGTGATCTTGTTTTGCAAACCGTTTTTCTCAGCTGTTAAGCAGCTCTAACCGATCCATGTAATGATTAGCAGGAGACGAATGATTAAATGAAGGCATGTGATTGAAACGTTGCCAGGGGGTTTGATGTCCTCTGTACTCGAGGGTCTTCAAGGAAGCAGCTCAGAGATTCATGAAGCCTTAATGTAGAACAGATCAGCTTCAGATGGGAGGTCCCGCCTCAAGACTTTGACTGTTTGTTGTGACTGTCTGTGAGTCAAAAGGAAGAGATTATCGTGCGTCCTAATGACATATTGTTGAATAATTAACAGTAAGTATCCCCTGTTACTAATTTGTACACTTTTTTTTTTTTTAAGTATTTTTTTGGCCTTTTTCGGCTTTATTGATAGTACAGCTGAAGAGTTTGGACAGGAAACAGGGTGGGAGACGGGGGGTGACACGCAGCGGGGGAGCCGGGCCGGGAGTCGGGCCCGGGTCCGCTGCAGGGCCTCGGCGCATGGGTCACGCGCGCTACCGACTGAGCTATGCGGCGCCCCAATTTGTACACTTTTAAGGAAACTTCTTCCTTTTCAACAACAAGGTGTTCTTTGGACGTCGTCTTAAGAAACACTATACATATTGTCCTAGTGTTTTAATGTTTTTGTTTGCATCTTCTTCTTGTTTTTGTTGTTTATTCCTATTTAATTTTGTGAACAGACATGTTATCTCTTTCTCCTTCCCAGGGACAACAGATGTAGAATAGCTCAAAGACACTGTGCACTGTACTTGTGAAATAAACAAGCAAACATGTCATTGTCAAATATAAATGCAAATCTAACCAGGTTGTGTATCATTTCTTCTCAATTTCACACAAATGTATTTTACTTTACATCTTAAAGCAACATTATGTAGAAATTGGCATTTTGTGCGATTTGGTGCCCCCCCACAGTTTCTGAGTGCAACACCGGAGTTGTTAACACAGATACCAGGTCTGTTTGTCAGACGTAATGTAGGTGCTGACTACAAACAAAACTCAAGACATCATAACAATGTTGTCACTGAAGTTACATAGAGCAGAAACAAGAGATGGAGGGCAGAGAGGCTGAGACAGAGACACTATTCACTCTATTACAACACACTGAACCATCTGCATGATTTAGAAGCTGTTACTTTAATGTTCCTGTTAGATGCTTTAAATACCACTGTGTAGATTAGTAACATAATACTGCATCATATCAGACAAGCTTGTTGTTTCTATGTTAAAAAAAGTACCTGCAAACTATTTGTGTAAAAATAAATGCTGTGTTGCCCAAAAGTAGCATAAATGGAAATACTCAAGTAAGTCAAAAGACATGTAAGCTGATAATTCTCAAACCCAAACTCAGAGCAGCATAATGAAACCAAAAGAGACGCGGGCTGGGCAAGGGCTCTCTCTGCATCTCCCTCCAGAGACCCTCACTCCTTATTGATCCTCACACACTTCCTGCCGGAAGGATAAATCGACAGGAGCCTCGAGGGGGCAGGGGCCGCCGCCTCAACCTCCGAGTCGTCCACAGAGCCGCCACTATCTCTCCCACATCACCTTCACTTCTGCATCCAAATCCCTCCGTTCAGACATCAACTTACCACATCGTTCTCTCTTAATTCCTCCCATCTCACCCCTAAAGGTCGCTAATTCACTCCTTGAGGGAAACCTTCCTCTGTGCAGACAAACAGTACAGTTCGATGGCAGAGCAGCAACCCATAACACAAACAACACGGCCTCCTCTGTGGGTATCATTGATCGGAAGTTCAAATATATACCTCATTTAGACCGCAGAGAGGTGAGAACAGGAGGGAGGGGGCAGCTGAAAGACAAAGGAGAGAAAAAAAGATGCTTTGAGCTGATTTCCTGTGAAAGCATCTAAAGTGGTTGAGATGGAGATTGGCCTCCTGAGGCCGTTCTAGGATCAATGTGTCAGCAGGCTTTAATAAGAAACTGCCCCTCGCTGTTCCCTGACCAGGAAAGTACACTGACAACCCGCCTTTGAAGACGGCATTCAACGTCAGATAGACTCAGATCATAGCTGCAGCTTGCTTTTTGGGAAATTATTTACCGATGGGAAGAAGAAAAGCAATGTAACCTGAAGCTCTGCACAAAACACGGTTAATTATTTTCCAGAGAAGGAACAGAGACATTAAAAAAAGGAAGAATCTGAACAGGAAATGATGTGAAATGAGGAACAAAACAAAAGTATCTGACAGGACGTACACTTTCAAGAGAGGTGAGTCACAGATGCGGGCCAACACTACTCCACCACTGACAAACCTTTTTGATTTAACATCTATTGTTTGAAGACGGGAAGAGGAAGAGAGCTCGGAGCAAAAATCAGCTCCACATTTAAACAACACAATCCAGGAGGCCCAGCTGGGGTGACAGATTAATGAGTTGGAAGGACAAGTTCGCCCAAACATGAAAACCTGCTCAGTTTCGTAGTCAATAAAACATTTCTGGAGCGTCACAGCAAAACAGCGCTGCAGCGTTTTCCTAAACAACTGAAGTAGATGGGGGAATGAAAAACAAATGAAGGAAGTGTAAAATGTCTCTATACAGCTCGTCCAGTGTATTCCAAGTCTCCAGAAGATGTTTTTTACAGTTGTTTTTAAGTCTAAATCATCACTGTGGCTGCCAGACTAAAAATGTTATCGCTGGTCTGAAGTCAGTGCACATCTTGTCAAATCAGTTTGAGATGTCGGGGCTTCCTGAGACTTGGATTACGCTGGACGACCTGTATGGAGCTATTTTACATTTTGTTGTTGTTGTTTAGAAGAATACTGCAACACTGACTTCCTGTGAAGCTCCAGAAATGTTTTGCCAATTACAAAACTAACCCAGATTTCTATCAGCAAGGTGGTGAGAAGATAATCACTGAATTTTCATAGTTTTGGGATTTTATCCTTGAAAGGCTTTTCAGATGCCAAAACAGTGCGACGGTTGTTTGTAAACCCACACAAAGGACTATCGAGGTGACAGCTATTCTATATTTAGTCACGACCATCGCGATCGACAACAGCAGAAGTAATCTAAAGCTAGATAAAGAAAATGTATAACTTCTGCTTCTGTTCAACTGGACTCTTAATGTAAATGTAATGTGACAGTCTTGGTTTCAACACTTACCTTGAGATAATTTTGTCATTAACCTGACAGGGACACCTGTATATGTATGTATACCCCATACACAACCTAATATCTATGCACTGTGTACTTGACATGTTACCTATGAACTCCTATTAAAGGTCCAGTGCGTAGGATTTAGGAGGATCGATTGGCAAAAAAAGTTTTCATTTCATAAAATATTCCAACTTGTGTAAACTTGATTAACAAACAGTCGTCATGTCTCACCTGAGTGGATGGACTGGGTTTCTCACTGGTTTCAGTCCCAGTCAGATCTCATCACACACCGTCAGGCGTGTCAGTCACATGCAAACCACTTCGAACTGAGGTGACAAGAAATGAACAGCTTCAATCCTCAGATGACCTGCTGCTGAGCCGTGTGTGTGTGTGTGTGTGTGTGTGTGTGTGTGTGTGTGTGAGAGAGAGAGAGAGAGACAGCCTGTACCTGAGGTCGCGTCTCCCTTGCAGAGCCGGCAGGAGATGATGCACGATGTGTGTGATGATGTCATCGAGAGCTCAGCCCAAAGATAGCCCTTAGTAAAGCACACGGTCAGTGACACCGTAAACAACACGAGGAAACAACAGGAAGGAAACACACGTCACTGAGTCGAGAGCAGGAGAGGCTCCTCCAGGAAAACTCAAGAAACACATATTTTTAGTGTTATTTTAAAATAGATTACACAGCATGGTTACAGTGGAGCTGCAACAATTAATTAAAAGACAGATATAGAGTAAAAATTGTGGTTAAAATAGGCTAAATTGAAGTATATCAGTTTGCAAGATAGAACTTTCTGGTATGTGTGGATATTTCTTTCAACCTACAGACAGATAAGACTTAAAACAAAAAAAAAAGAAAAAATAAACACTTATCCATGCCTGTTTCCAGACATATAATTGCTATAAATTGGTTTAAATTATATTACATTGTGTTTTTCCACAAAAAGCTCATTTATTTCATTAAAAACAACTTCACAAATTGGGAATTTGTGAATTTGCTTAAGTAAAGCTTTTTAATTTCAACATTTAAAGGTCTTATTTGTGAGAAAAGTAGATTTTTGAGTCTCATTTCGACTCGTTAAAGACGTGGCTGCCCTCCCAAAGTATAGTGAAAATTTGAAAATTTAACATTTTGATACTGTACACAACATACCTCCTTCTTTAATAAAAGTCCATTGTTAGTGTTTGAGAACAGGAGGTTTCAGGTTTTCACATTTGTAACAGGACTGGCTCCCAAACAAGCTGTGATTTCACGATGCTCGTGTGAACCAAAGGTGAAAACTTAGAATCTTTCTAACGGGGACACCTCTGAAAAACAGACAAATGTCATGAAAGTGGTAATACTAACATGTTTTCTTGATACTGACTCTACATCAGTCCCCACTGCAGGCGCAAAATGACGATTATCATCATTATCATTGAGAAGTCAACCGTTTTTCCTCTTACAGATATTTTCTTTTGTTGTTACTTTATTGACAAAATGTCCATAAAGTGTGATTATCACATAAATGAGAAAATATTGTTTTAAAACTCTCATGTCAGAAAATGTAATGTCCCTCTTGGGATTTTAGAGGGGTAATGCTGCATAAAAAACTACAATCGACTCTACAAAAATCTGTTCCTCTCTAAGGCCCCAAACAGAAGTAATGTGTCATTTGTAAGCAATTGTCACAAGTCAAGCCGATAAACCAGCTGTTTACCGAACAGTTAAAGAAGGTCTGGATAGCAAAAACACACCATCAGGACTAATTAATTTAGAAATGAGGCTGTGATTTATATCATTTGAATATGTTAATGAGGCCCCACCCCCCTTACAATTACTGTACAATCACATCTTTTGTCTGTGAATTAACATGATGCAAAACCAGCCGTCACTTCCTATCACCTTCCCCCAGATGAGGTGAGGGGAAGGCTGGGTGGGGAGGAGACTTCAGGGGTGGGGGAGAGAGAGAGAGAGAGCGAGGCCGGCTCCATGTTCAGCATCCGGACTCGCTGATCCGGGATCACGTGGCCGAGTGATTCAGCCAGACGATGTCGGAGCAAATCAGAGCGCCGGAGAGCGTTCAGCATGGAGCCACCTGACAGAGGAGGCCTGTTTCCATAGCAACACCCATGGGGGGGAGGCTGATGGGGGGTGAACGGACTGCATGCAGACAGACAGAGGAAAGGGAGCAAGAGAGAGAGAGAGAGAGAGAGAGAGAAAAGGGGAACAGAGAGATTTCCAGAGGGGATTTTGAGAGGCCAAAATATGTTACTGAATGATTTATGCATAATAAAAATGAATGACACCTCCCAAACAAACTCCCCGAGCAATCCTTCCTCACACACACACACACACACACACACACACACACACACACACACACACACACACAGACACTCTTTGTATCCATGCAACAGTCCTCTGCAGTTTATGGTCTGAGCTTCTTAGCGACACAAAGATGAAAAAGAAATCGTGAATGGTGTGTTAGCTCGGTGAAGGCGCTGAATGAGATGTTAAAAAGCCGCAGAGAAATGAATGAAGAGGATTCCTCTGAATGTAGGAGAGGATCGAACCTGCAGAGTTAAAGCTGGATTCATATGGAGTGTTTACGTAATGGTATTGGTATTGGTACGTATAGGTATTTGTCCTCTTACCTGTAGCGCTGTTTATCCCTCTAGATTGTTTTGGTGTGAGCTGCAAAGTTTATGGGATATCGGCTGTGTCTTGAATATAACAGCACTAGATGGCATCGTTTCATGACCTTGTTGTGAGCAGTTTCATGTTGGAACTACTTCCTCTCTGCCAAGTACAGCCACTCATCAGGTATCAGGTGCAGAGGTGCACATGCGTCTGCTCATGGACGACAGGCTCATGCTTGTGACAGTGTGGCTGAGCTGAAACTCTAGCCATCCTATTTAGCTTAGAAATCTAGCCTCTTGTCCACGAGTAGATGAATGGGGGTCCAGTCAAGTTCGCACACCTGTATAGATAATCAGAAAAACAAAACAACACATTCAAGCTTCCACATCTTAAAGAATAACTTCACACAAAAGTGATAATTCAGCCAGTGTCTCCTCACCTCCACGCTGATGAAGTCTCGTGATTCAGAAAACATCTCTGGAGCTTTACAGCAAACCAGCGTTCATCTAAACAACTGCAGTAGATGGAGACTTGTTTTAAAATGTAAAATAAAACAAACAAACAAACAAAAAAAAAAACAACACACAACCACAACAGCCCTTATATCTCTTATCATCTTGGATTATCTGGCGTAATCCGAGCCTCCGGAGGCCCTGAGATCTCAAAAGGAAAAATGTTATTAACCCATTTTTGGAGTCAGTGGTGGGGTCACAGTTGATTCTGGGGGAAGACAACAGAAATGTCCACACCAGTGTCCCATTAAAAATGTAAAAAGGACGTAGTAAATATCTTATATCCTATAAAAAAAAATCTGTATTGGAAATGGAGGAAGCAGACACCGACAGGAGGGACTACAGTCAGAGGAGTCAGCTAAATAATTCATATTCATAATAAAACATAACTTTACTGCCCTCTGCTGAACCTGCAGTGGAAATGAAAAAAATCAAGACATTGACAGGATGCTGAAATGATCCAGTATTCCGCTCTTTTAATGCTCCTACAGAGCAGTTAGTCTCACGCACTGCGGGATGACTTCTGCTCCTTGGAACGCCCTCAAAAATAAACATGACATGGCACAAATGAAACTGCTGACCCATCAGAGTGCTGTCATCAAAGTCCACAAGAAATGGCCCATCCACTGCAGTAAAAGAATAACCTCAGGCCATTAAGCTTACTTAAGACTTTTGTTATTCCGCAGATGGAGGCTGTTAATATTTATGGAGCTGTCGAAAAAAATACTGGAGGGAAAGAGAGAGAGACGGAGCTCAGGAGTTTGAGGGTTAAAGGTGAATGGTGCTCTGGAGGGCAGGAGGAGGCTGTAATTGTGCTGAGATGTCTCAGAGTCTGCTCTGATTGATAAGCCAGAGGGGGCTTAAGATAGAGGAGGAGGAAGTGTGTGTGTCTGCCGGTCTCGTTAGTCTTTAATGGCTGTGAACCGAGGCGCTCTTTAAGAGGAGGCCTCTCATGAATAATGCAGTCTGATTCAGTCAAACGCAGGCAGCCATCAGTGGGACTGCCGAGGCCCGACTCACTCTGATCAGCACATTCACTGCCTGTGTGTGTGTGTTTCAGTGCAGACATTAGTCAGTCAGCCGTTTCTTCCCCCCCTTTTCATCCCTCCTGGGTCAGCTGTTAAACAGACCTCTCCTGACTGAGTGCTCGCTATCAGCCCACATTTGTCCCTTTAACATCATGACTTATGTAGAAGAGACTGTTGTAATTAAATTGTGAGGTTTAAATGTCGAGGCGAGTTGAATTATCGTCAGAAAACACGCACTGACTGTGACTCGGTACTCTGCCTACCCCAGATCAACGCATTCCCACTGAAGACATGAACCTTTAAAACCCAGGCACTAGAATGTTTCTGCCAATTTGATTCCAACAGGAGTAAAAAGTGTATCCACTAGGGACTACTCCCAGCAGCGTACTGATAGGATTTGATGCTGTGGTGATTGTTGAAAGCTGTAGGATTTTTTTTAATGATAGGACCACGGTGCAGCGCTGCTCCATCCAGTTTGTCTACTGGGTGGCAAGGAAGTTATAAATCCACTCTTTCCTCCCCCATCACCATTATCCAGCAGGTTCCCTTCACTATAGCACAAGGCCAGATTACGGGGAATGAAGTTAAGCATCTTTTCTGACATTATTCTCAGTGAGCATCCATCCTCTTGTATATCAGCAGATTACAATGTGCTCATCTGGACATCGTGCTTTCGCAACGTCTGCCCTTTCCCTTCTGAAGTATTCGCATGGTTTCTCTCTCTTACATAAACACATGACCCTCTTTATCATCATCAACAGCATCCTCTTTCTAACGTGGTGGCGGCTCCAGCGTTGACACTAGTTTAACTCCTGCCTAGTGATGTTAGTCCCCCCTAGCTGCTGGGAACACCTTCCTGAGCTCACTGGAATAAGATGGTCACAATATTTTTATTTGATTTTGAAGCCCTCGTCAGGTCCCTCTCCATCTTCTCCCCGTTTTCCAGGTGTCTTGTGTGCAAGTCCTGGTAGAACATGGAAACTCAATTTAACATTATGGACGTGACTTCAGACTTGGGAGTGAAAGACTAGACTCGAATGACTTGTCTCCTTCTACGTTTCTGGTCATTTATATTTCATACTTTTTGAACAGGATGGATTAATTGGCTGATAATATCTGACTGTCGAGTACTAATAACTTCTCCTTTTTCTTTATAAATACCGGATACTGCAGAGAAGACTGTAGTGTCTTTGGTTATTTGACTTGAGTAACATGTGGTTGTTAATTTAGATCATGTGGTCAGCTGCCTGCAGTCCACTTTTTACAATCTGTGAAAAGAAAAAAAAAAGAAAAAAGACTTACCATTATCAGGAGGATTCCATAATGAAACAGAATACATTTTGCAAAATAAAATGTGGTTATCATTGCCTATTTAGGATGAGCATGACTACTGCTGTCCCCAGGCAGACGTTTGTCTTTTGACTGCCCGATGGCACAAAGGAACCAGCTGTATCATAATTTTGCTACGTAGACAGCACGTCTTGATGGTAGGTATCTTGAAAACGACACAAGAAAAACCACTGCATAGTCTTTATTGGGAATAAATGAGTCAGAATAGAAAGAAGCAGGTAAACATGCACGGCACTTGGTCTGACAGAAGAATAACAGAATCACAGACTCAGTAACCTTCAAGTACATCACTGCTGCAAACCCTCATCGATCAGCTGAGGACCAGAAAGTGACAGTAACATGGTGATTTTCTGCACTAAAGACATAAATCGTTAAACCGTTAACAGTACTTACTAATTAACCAGTTAGTCAAATTCAAGTGGGACAAATCTCAGAGGAATGAAACTTAAACTTATAACTACTGTATTTTTTTTTGTTCCACCACCAGAATCCCTTAAAATAAACACCTCATCCTTGTTAACCAGCCTTTCACAGTCTCCAATCAAACATATATTATAATGGTAACCATATCACCTTTGATAATTAATAATCAACTTTATCTTTATTGATTAATTTCTCTAATCCTAATAAATTCTAGCTAAACCCAGAAAAAAAACACAACACAACCTTAAGTATTGTGGTCCCTTAGATAAACACTCTCACCTTCATATACGTACAATCATAAGAGAATAAGAGGAAATCTTGACTTATAGTTTAACTATTTTATCAATTGCAACTTATATAAGAACAAGAATCTGCAAATAAAAGCAAGAAGAAGCTAATCTGAATCAACCAACCATTTGATTTGAGGTTTACAAGCTTAAACTGCCTCCTAGTGGATACATCAGCTACTGCAAGAAGAAGAAAAGCACAGCTCGGTCCTCATCAGGAGCTCGGCTAGGTAAACTTTCTTTTTTTTTTTATGTAGGACATGCATGCTGCTGAATGTAGAAGCAGCCTCATCTCACTGGGGAAATGTGACGTCTCTGTGGGACAGCCTAAAGGTTTTGGTCGTTCTCGTGGAATTGGTGGAGATGGTCAGCGTACCTGGGAAGTAACAGGGAAGCGAGGAATATTAAAAAACTAGATAAATTTTATCAAAACATCATATTCTATTCATTCAGCTGCAGGAAAAAAAAACACACTCACTTTTTAGCACAGAAAGCGGAGCAGTCCCTGCCGATACTCTCGCTCCACGCCGTCTTGTACAGCACCTGAAATTTGAAAAAAAAAAGTCAGTCTGCATGTTTTTTAGCTGACCATACAGTGGCAGAAATATATCACTGGGGTCGACAGGAAACTCACCAAGAAGACCAAACAATGTAGGAACAGGGTGTAGAAGAAAGCAACGGTCCTCGCCATCTTGTTGGAGAGAATCCCACGACCCTGAGAGACACGAAAAACACGAGGATCAGGAAGCTGTACCCAACCCAGAAAGTTAAGTGTGTGTTTATGTCTTACCAGGCTCAGAGTAGCTTTATCCCAGGGGCTGAGGCTCAGGTAACGGCGCTGACGCTCCTGCAAACAAACAGTAGTTAGTCCCAGTTAAAAACACACAAGTCTTTGATAGTCTGTACAAGTACCATTCAAATAAACTCTAAAAAAGAAAAAAAAAAAAGCACCTGCAGATGTTTTTACATTTTACATACTGCAAATGTGTCCAGAACATTTGCTTCAGTAAGTTAAGTATTATTGAGAAATGTGGTGTCATTTGTTTGCACATGTCTTATAGACTTCTAATTCAGGAACTTACATTTCCCTGAATAACTTTCAATGAAGCCCAAAATATGAGGCAGGACTTGTGGCTTCATGTGGAGTTCCCGACTAGAAAAACTTTAGGTGAAGGCTCCTGAAGTTGGAGCCACTGGTTTGATGCGACGGGGTGTCGCCAAATTGTGATATTCATGACAACCATGATATCAAACAATGAAATGTCTTAATATTGTGTTAATTACACAGCAAAACAATATCAAAATATCGCCTTGTCTTTCCTTTTCAATAGTTATGTAGAAGTTGATAGTGACTTTTCTTGTTCCTGTGTACCAGTAGTTCCTCCCACACTCGTATTGTGATGGTAATTTATTTGAATTTGTTTTGCCACGTCGATCATGCAGACCAAATCTGACACTGAGACAGCCCGAGTACACGACTTGCTGACTTTATTCTATCAGTTAGAAAGGTCGAGTTAACCCTGACAACAATTTAAGTGAATCAATGTTTTAGCGGTTTTGAGGAATGTGTTGGTGCAGCAACAAGTCCAGGACTAAATCACTCTGTAATGTAAGACCTCTCTTTGTAATTCTTGTGTTGTTTTCTCACTACAACTAAAAAGCTCTCGACCGCATCAACGACTTTCGCGACTCAGGAAACGGATCCATCCGAGCAGCACATAAATGCATCATCGTCATTGGTCGTGTGACAGCAATTTAATCAAAACACAACATGCCATGTTGCACTCTGGTCTAACATGGTTAAACTGGACTTTAGCTGTGCGGGAAAACATGTTCGGTCAGGTGTTAACTATCAGAGTAAGAAACTATGACCGTAAACAACTAAGTGGACCAATAACAGGCCGGCAGATTCAGAGAGGGTTTCAATTTGTGTGTCCCGTACCTTCCTGCTGAAGGAAGCAAACGGATCCAGTCTCTCCTCGTACTGTGAGGAGTAACGCATCACGGTGTCATCACTCCCTCCAGCCTACAGCACAGAGAAAACACACACATGTATGATATTAGAAACATTACTCATGTAGAGCACGGTCCCATCATGCAGTCACACACACACACAGAGTGACGCACTCTGCCAGGGTAGCTCTGCAGGAACTTGATCTTCTCGTAGAGCTTGATGTTGTCGGCTCTCAGGCTGTCCAGCTCACTCTGCAGGGCCTGCATGGTCTGCTGCATGGAGCGGCTCTCCTGCAGGGCAAACAGAGGAAACAAACAGATGAGGAAAACAGTTCCCCTCAGAAAAAAAAAGGACCCAGGAATATAGAGTGTGGGAGAGAGACAGTGACTCACAGCTTCCAGCTCCTGGTTGCGGGAGCGAAACCTCTCCCTTTGGCTGGAGATGATGGAGAGCAGAGAGTCCATCTGACCCTGAGGAAGCTCCAGATGAGGCCCCACACCTGAACCTGGAGACATGATTTACGATATTTTGAAATCAAGTCAATTGAGATGGATTTTGTGATCAAAACTGAGGCTGTTGTGTTTTATTTAACTGTAGTGAACACTTAAAATCTGGACTCCATCTTGACTGTCACATGGAAGAAAGGGAGCACTTAAACCCTTCTAATCAGGCTGGTTTTCAGTATTTCAACAGACAGCCCCCCTGCAGAGCCTCAGCTCAGCAGGTTTACCTCATTTCAATCAGAGAAGATGTGCTGACTTCAGTGTCTTTGCTGTTTTGCCTGTGAGGACTGACGTTACAATCATGTGCTCTCAACCTCTTTTTGAGAACAAAGACATTTCACACAAGCAGCAAAGCAGGGAGATAATTTCAAAAGAGACTAAAATGACAGATTCATGGAGCGTTTAACCTGAATATCAACTTCATTCTTTTCAGGACAAATGGTTTATAATCTGTCCTCGCATGATATTTTGTCATTTCTGACATGGGGAACAGAAACAGGATGCTACTGAGTGGAACAACTGAATTGTTCCAAAACACCTGAACCAGGAATTTATGATGGATCCGTTTCCTCATCAACAAACATCTGTCAACAGTTTGGGTTATTTCGAATGACAGCTGTTGGTTTTCGAGCCCCTCTCATGGGTCTAAAGCGGGTGGGGCTCCATTAGGAAAAGCTGCTGTCACGTACTTCTATAGATCAATCGGAATAAGCAATATTTGAATCAATGTGTGATTAAAGTACTGGGGTTGGTGGCTCATGTTGCCACACACTGTTGTTTATTCAGTCATCAATCTTTAAAGTTACAGTGGATCTAAATGTTGGGACAGTGTGGGAGGGTCTTCAATTGGAAAGGTGTGACCCTGAAGAATTTTCTTTGTGCTGCTTCATGTGGGTTGCTGCTCAGCGCATTTTCAAACATGCATTGCCATTTGTTTTAAGCATCAGAGCATGAAATAACCATTTGGATGAAGGCTTTTTAAACCCCTCTGTCAGAAGAGTGCACTGGGTCTTTCTTTCCGTTTTCCCTTCAAAACCCACCAAATCACAAAACAAATTTATTTTAATATGAATAATTATGGATTACTCCAAAATATTGAAAATATCTAATCCTACATGAAAAAAGGTATAGCAACAGAATCTTTAGATTTTCACAACTCTTCTTCTTTTAATCGTCTCAAAACATTTTCAGGGCAAATTAAATGTATTTTTCTTCAAAAATACAAAATGCCTTTTTTTCCTCTCCAGCTTTTACTTTTGGTGAAATCATATCATCCACACGAACACAGTACTGCTGCAAACTACAGGTGAACAATATGTATTCTACAGCACGTGGGATGCTGTTTGTTTTGTGAAAGCTTTTGATACTGGTGCTTTTTATTGTAAAGTCCAAGAGGGACTTAGCTCTTGTAGTTAAGAACTTGTTCATATTGATATTTATATTGTCAAAAGAGGAGCTACTGTGTTTCGTTGTTTCTGAAACAATGACAATAAACATCTATTTTACTCCAAACTGTCTGATGGTCAAACTCAAAGTCAAAATTCACTTATATCACTTAAGGGGTGGATGAACTGCCCTTTAAGACGAGTGTCCAAAGAGAATTACTGTGTAATAAAACTGGGAAGGTTTGATTTCTTTTTAAATGCGAGACATAAATTAAAACATTCAGCCTACTTAATTAATTCGACAACGTACTGGTGAACATGGCAGTGGCCTCTTTGATCGGCTCCGGGATGTTCCCCATGTTGCTGACCTCCGACCCGTCTGCGTCGGGGCGCTGCAGGGAGGACATGGCCTGGATGGTGCTCAGGTCGTGCTCCAGCTTCAGGATGAGCTCCTTCTGCTCCGTGCTGGTGCACACTGCGGACGAGAACTCCACCTGCAAATCTGCATAGCGGCCTGTCAGGACAAGGACAATTTGTAGATTAATTTCTTATTCAGGTTTCACATTTGTCTTCATGTTTTGTTTTTATCAACAAAGTAACTCACCTGTGGAAGCAGTACATGGCAGAGTAAGTCCAACATCATGAAACCCCTGATAGATTCCCCTTACTGTCTCCTCTTTCCTGACTTTCTAACTGACCTCTTTCTCTGAGAATACTTATTTCACACACTTCAACAAAAGGCATTTCCAACATTGTTTTTGCAAAGAAAAAAAACTTCCACAGCACACTTTTAGTATTTGTATAAAAGAGATTTACTTCAATTATCACACCTAGGGTGCATGTGAATAATAATGATGATGAATCAAATGTCAATCATAACAAATACATTGTGAACGTTTCATACAGTGATATTGCTTTTCAATGTTGTAGAAGGGACTGTTTTACAGTGCTGAGAACAAACAACATGATACGTTTAGTAAATAGAAAGATAAAGAAACAATGATACATGAGGAAAAACGAAAGGGAGGGAGACCCCGACGGAGAAAAAAGCATCTCAGGAGTGACAGAAGTGCGAGGGAAACGACTTCCAAAAAACATCTTAACCATCCCTTTACAGTCATGCAGCCTTTTGTACTACAACACACATGTACACGCACACACACACTCACAAAAAAAAAAAAGAAGAAGAAAAAAAAAAAAAGCAGTGGGAGAAGTTATGAGAATTATTACTTCCACATTGTTGATGACGGGTTGGACAAAATCTTCTAAAAACACTCTGAACTCGCTAAAGCCTCAACAAGCATCTTAAAGCTTTCCAAAAGGGGAGAGGGTGATGGGGTGAGGGGGGTGAGGGCTGAAGATCTCCCCAGGTCATTTGGTTGTCAGACTACACTGTGGTTTAAGCTATGGGTGAAACTGAAGCGACGACACAAGGTTCAGAAAAAAAAGTAAGAAAAAGATAAAACTGTCAGCAACCTTTCAACAGAGGTGGAGAACTACGTCACTATTTGGCTTTTTTGCTTCCTCTTTTTAAGTCTTCTGCGAGCGTTCGCTGAAATGTTTTTTTTTTTTTTTATTGTTCCAGAGTGGATCTCTGGCTGTTAAAACCTGTACAGCTATGAATGATATAACTAAAAAGAGATAAGAGGAAATGGGTTTAAGACTTAAAAACAGCTGGAGCCAAAGTGAGAGGTGAAATAAAAAAAAATAAAAAGCACGCAAAGTTAAAAAGTGTGGGGTGGGGGAAAGTTTAAAGGATGAGTGTATTGTGCTGTATTATGTGTGTATGTATTACTGAGTGTGCTATGCATACAGCACCACTGATTCGGAAAAAAGTGTTTCCTTACAAAACCCACTTCATAAGATATATTCTAAAAGTATTACAAAAAACATCTGAGGTTTTTCTTTCTTTCTTTTTTTTTTTTCCTGAATATGGTGACCAGTGCTGCTGTTCGGGCTTCCATTACAAGTAATATGTCAAATGAATAACCACTACTTCAACAGATCATACAGTAAAGCTTTACAACTTCAGAAAACATGATATGATATACAGCATCTGTTACACCTTTACAATGTTATTCAACAGTGTATAGAATCATCTGATTTAAATTTGTAGAAAAATATCTGTGGATCATGGAAAAGTCCTGAATCGTCCCTTCTCTCCTCCTGCCTTCAAAACAAAAGCATACTGTGACAGATAGTGAATCAATAGCTACTTGATCGACCGTATTTACACGTCTCTTTTCCAAATAACCATTAGAATTGGCACGCGTCATTATCAATACCTGTAGTGCCATTTATTAATGTCACAGCAAACCTGACACAAACAGAAAAATACAAAATGCCCTATGAATAAATTCAGTGTTATTACAGTGTACGCTGTTTCTGCATGCTTCCTCCTTCATTCAATGCTCTGGCCTTTCGCTGCTAGTTAGGTTATGTACAACGTAAGAAATGCATTGTGGGAAAACAACTGTCTGAATTAAGACCCGCACCGAAAGAACACGCCCGCAGGTCAGTCATGAGAATACACGAGTTTGCTTTCTCCTTTTACTCTTTCAACTGCACTCCAGCGATTATATACAACCCTCTCCGGAGAGCCGAGATCAACTCTGAAGTACCAATATGAAGTGGATGAGAAATAAATTTGGATCAAGATGATGCAGGATATATCACAAACAAATCAGGTGAGGTCGTCGACATCTAATGACATCACTAGTTTGGTGCCCTGCTTGGCAGTTAAAGGCACAAATCTGATGATGTGGTTTAGGTGAGTGGATGGATCTGGCTATAAAATGGCAAAATGGGTTAAGTGCTTATACTTTTACAGTAGCTATTCATCACCATAAAACACACTGTGGCTGTCCAGTCCAAGCAGTCCAACAGAAGGCAATAAGCCCGCAGTACTCTGCAGAAGACAGATGTTTCACATCAGTCGTCCACAGGAAGAGCCGAATGTTTGTGGAATTTTACAATTATGGAGATAGATTAGAAAATCCAATTTTGGCTGATGCATCTTAATGCAGTGCAATGAGGTTATTGGTTTGTTTTGACAGGCTGCCAATATATCTGGATGTACATTCAGGGAAAGGGGAGGCTTAAGGATGGACTGAGGAGATTCTGGATAGAAACCAACTCATAATATCTACAACTGTACAGGACAATGGCCCTTCTCTGTCACACAGTTCTCTGTAGTTTGAAACAAGGGGGCTGCTGTATGAGTAGAAAACATGGATACAGCTTTCTTATCTTTTAATTTTAGTGTTAGGATGCGGATGCGGAGTCTGTGCTTGGTTCACAACCACTTTTTTTTTTTTTTTCTTTTTAAAAGGCATACATGTCCCAAGATCCCGGGATCGTACTCTGTTGTAGTGTTTACAGACCCTGTCCAAGGTAAGATCCCAATAAGTGCTTTGTTACGGACTGCAATATAAATTCTGCATAATCATAGGCTGGCTATCTGTTCAATCTGGCGTAGCACACCTGCTCGCTGGTACACTTCTCTAATCTCAATTTGGCAGATATGACCTCCTTCAAGTCAACATGTGTTCTCAAGTTTAGGTAATTTCATTTGACCTATTCGACAAAGTGTATACATTTGGACCTGTTAATTATGTTAATGTGATTAATGAGAGGGTGAACTCCATCTAAAGAAAGCTGCATGCCCTGCCGAGCGTTAGTGTTGGGCTTGCCCAAGAAACAGCCACAAATAAAAGTGTAAAAAAAAAAAAAAAAAACATAATCGGAGAATAGAAACAGGAAAAGAGATATGCTATCATATATTCACTGATCTTGATATGTCCTTTGATTCTCTAGCTAGCAATTTAAGAGCATAACTGTTGTGGTAAAAGCTTTATGCTTACGGGAGCATGAACTGTAGCAAACACATTTTTCAAAGCTATTGAAATGACACTAAACTTTAGGATTCATGAATATACAAACAAATGAGAACTAGTACATCTTTGTAAATATTAACCAATACTGCCGGCAGTCTATACGTCTAATAAAAATGTTACTTGCCCTCAGGAACAGTATAATCCCTTAAAAAATAGACAACTCAAATGATAAGACATTAAATGAAAAATACAGCACCTATAAATAAGCAGAATAAAAACCAAACTATAAATGCAAAATAGCAATAAAACCAAGCTACAGTAAATCATAGTATTACACTACTTTGTGAGAAGATTAATGTAATGGTAACGCATCAAACAGCTTAAAGAAGGGTGTCAGTTGTGCACTAGTAGTGTGTGCAAGTAGATACGAAATATGACCCAACTCATTGGAAACACTGAACACTCCTCAATCGCAAACACACACACACACACATACACACTTGTGCACACGCATGTATCGACAGGCGTGTGTGTACATGCACCCAACCACGCGCGCACGCACACACACATACACACACACAAAGGGGAGGCAGTAGGCTGACAGGCACTGAGGGCTTGTGTGGGACAGGGAGGAGGTGATATGCCTTATAATTTGTAGTGTATACAGTAGAATTCAATGCAAAAGACTTACATCCCTGGATACAGGATAGACTGGAGGAGAGTGGTGGGGGTGAATTCACTTTGACAGAAATCTACAAGAAGTACAGATTAATCAAGTACTGTACATTGCAATTTATTCGCTAAAACCCATTTTTTTCAGTCAGAAAGTTCGTTATTGATAATGTACTTCTTAAATTTAACTCGGAGTGAATTGACCTCAACCCTGACTTACATGCAGGCAAATACAAATGCACACGGGACACACACACACAGACAAACATACACACACACTCTTCCTGATTTGGCCTATAAAAAGATGTGTGTTTGTGAACAAATTTGTTGGTGGTGCAGACACACACACCCAGCAGGTCCAGTGCTGGGTAAAGCTGTGACGTGCACAACCTAAAAACAACAAGAGACACGTAAAGTATCACCATGTCAAGACAGCTACAGTACTACGTGAATTCATCGTATCGTATTTCAACAACGCAACATTATTCCATTCTAATTTGTTTTTTTTGTTTTTTCAAAAACAGTAACTTGTTATTCTCTTATTTTCTGTTCTTATTTTGTACTAATTAAAAATGCTTCCTAAAATTCCCTATTTTGTACTCTTTAGAGTCAATAGACTGTGCAATCTCTTATTGGCAACCAAATTGCAATATAAAACAAAAAAGAGATCATCCTTCATCCTTAAAAGAAGGGTTTAAGGAGGCAAAAAGAGGGTTCCTTCCTTCCTTCCTCTTCAGATGAGTGCGTGTGTTTGTGAGGAATTAAGAGATCCTTCTGGCCATCACATGGCTGTCAGCAGGATAGGATATGGGACACAACAGGTCAAAGTTCATCTTTCTTACATCAGTAACCATGGCAGCTCAGCCGGCAGGCCTTCCACTACCCTCTGAGAGTGTAGGAGTGAGATACAAAAGAAAACATGCTGCCATTGAGAAGAGAACACACACACGCGTGCGCACGCACCCCTTTTGGGTGCGCACACACACACACACACACAAACACACAGGTGCACACTGACACAACCCCTAACATACAAACAAGCACACACACACACGCAGTGAGTGAAAAAGGCAAAGGGTTTGTAACAGTCACTCTACAGTGTGAAAAATGAGGCGTCTCACTGAGTGAGGGGAGGTTTGTGGACACTTGGGAGGTGAGAAGAAGAGCGGAAAAAATCTCCTTTAAGAAAGTGAGAGTTCTTGTAAGAGAGTTCCTGTCTCTATCTATCATCTATCAGTGTCTATCACTGTGACAGCTGCTGTGTCAGGCCTTGCCTGTGTTACTGAGTCCAGGTTCGACCCCAGCTGTGGGTCAGACCCCAGCTCAGGACTAACCAGTCTGGTGCACCAGTGGCTGGTGATAGGGGGGAGGTACAGCAGGGCCGGAGGCCAGCAGGACGGCTAAGTGCTTTTCTCAGTACAAAAACAAAACTCAGTTTAAAAAAAAAAAGGAGAGACACCCAAGTTCTCTTATTTTGTTCTTCTGAGTATTCAGTAAATCTTCTTTTAAGGGTTTTTCCAACCACTCTTTGTTTCTTTCCTCTTTTGGGAAAGCTTCTATGTAATAAAAATGGCTGCTGAGCTTGACTTTGGCTGTGTCCACTCTCCAACTGGAACAGAGCAGGAGGGGTCCAAGGTTAGAGGTCGTGAGGTTATGAGACAAGAGGGATGAAGGATGGTCAGGGGGAGCTAGAACTCCCACTCTGAGGGATCCTCTTTGCTGGCAGCCTTCTCCAGCCTGTGGATGATGTTATTGAGATTGGCTGCTTTCTTCTTGCGCAGATTGTTGTCCCTGGGGTTTCTGGCAGGGCCAGAGGCTGGGATGTTAGTACTAGAGGCAGAGCTACTGGAGGAAGCCTCTGTGAGGCTGAAGAGCCCCAGTCCAGCCTGTCCACAGCTGGATCCTGGCCCGGCTAAGCCTGAGGTGGTGCAGTCTAGCTCGGCAGGGGAGTTATTAGAGCCCCCTGCCTCAGACTCAGCCTCCATGTCGTGGTCTTTGCATGCTCCTCTGTGATCCTCCAGGCCAAGGCCAAGTCCCTGGCGTGTCTCCACTGTGCCCTCAGATTCAGTCCCGTCACAGCTGTCCCCTTCTCCTGATTTGGACCCGCGGAGGGAAGGGGAGCCCCCCTCACTGCCAGGCCCTACCCCTCCAGCTGCCTGGATCTCCTCTATGAAGAGCTCTCGCCGGATACGTGACCTAGTAGAGACATACAATTCAGTCACACTACTCAAACCCTGACGCACAGTTTGTCAGTAACATCCAAGACAATGTTTTATATGATGATACAGCAAGGCAATATCTTTATAGTAAATGTACTTAAAACACTAGAAGCACCAGCTTCATATTTAAATGGATCTCTTTTCCAAGTGCTGACCTATAATTATGGAACCAGTTGATGACTGTACTGGTCTTCAGGTTGAGCTGGGAGGCCAGCTCCTCAATGGTTTTCGGGGAGGGATAGGGCTTCTGTTGATAGGCCCTTTTCAGGGCCTCCTTTTCCTCGGGGCCTAACACCACTCTTGGCTTCTTCAAATGCTGCTGTCCCGGACTCTGGGAGCCCTGGATGTATTCCTGCCCCACTAAGCCCACGTCCACAGAATGGCCATCACTCAAGGAGCTCAGCCGCCTCTTCATGTAAGCTGCACAAGCACACAAAAACAAAAAGAAAAGGATGTCAAAAACACATGGAGTATCAACAATTAATTCATATCTGCAGCTGACTGGTGATCTTGTATCCAATCCTTCTTTTTCAAGTAGTTTGGTTCACAATGTATTTTTTGTCTTGTAAAATTGTTTTTGGAAATTATACACTAAACCAAACATAAAAATAAAATAAAAATAAAACTCTCAGCTGTAGTGGCTTATAACAGAGGCTTATAACTTTGTCGATGATCATGAAATCTGACATGCGATATTCATGTGAAGTAAAACTAGTCCAGTCCAAAACGGCCATTATTAATTAAATGATTGGACGAGAGATCCAACAATTAGTCGAATATTCAATTGATTGATCAAGAAACGTTTTTTTATTGATTTATAATTTATTTGTATTTATTTATCATTTTTTCCTTTTACTTTCAACTCTTCTGTTCTGTCTCCCCTTTTTTTGTTTTACTTTGTTTTGTTTATTTTGGGGGGGGGTTCTTTTTTTTTTTCAATGTGTGTGTTTTCCTTTGTTGTTAAATGCTATAAGAATTTCAATAATTTAAAAAATAAACAATTATTTGGCACTGTGATCAAATACTTGTTTGAACAAAAACGCTGAATATCTACTTGCCTGTAATCTTTCTCTTCTATGACCAAATAACTTTGGTTTCAAGACTACTGGCCTGCCAAAAGAAGGTACTTGAAGGCATCACCTTGGACATTGTTAACCAAACAATTTATTGATTAATTTCATAACTCATCAATTATTATGGTTTGTTCAGCCCTAGACCAATTTGTATATTTTTAGGTACTATCTCCTGAGCTAAACTTCAGCCCCAACAGACTCTGGGTATTAAACATTTTCAAGATGCAGGTCAGATGGCTTCATCAGAAGTCGGCCACAGTGGATGTCTCGTGTTTGATGCATGCCACCAGGATATGTTTTGTGTTGTGAATCAGATGATGTTGAAAAAAAATAGCTGGGCCATTCCCTCCACGTCCACTAGGTGGTGCTACTGTCTTATTTAGGAATTCTAACAATGAAAGCAAATCTTCCATTTTACAGCAAACAAGTAGCACCATTCACTCCGGGCACCAGCAGCTGAAAATGAACAGCTCATGGCAGCTTCGCATGAGGTTGACATTTTCTCAACCCCAATACACGCTGCCAGATATATTAGTATTGTGGGGAAAAACCCCTCAGAGCAAGGTTAGACCACACCGAAAGTTGTGTGCTGCCTTGCAGGCTTGTACCATGAGGGTGAGAGGTCAAATACGGTTACTCCGGACTAGGTCCATGTCTTTCCTCTGGGCTCTGCCGTTGGGCAGGACGTTTCCCCACTGCTATTTGGATACATTACTTTGGGGTCAATAATCTAAAACGAAGTTGAATGGAGAGTAACCCCACCCATCTGATGCCCGAAACACACTGGTGTGAGGTCAGTTTTGTTTTTTGCCCTTGTGCGTGGTTTGTGATATCGGGAGGGTAAACTAGTCCTGGTTGCTTGTGCCTACTGGCAGGTTCAAATATGCGTATCCCATCTCTACAGAGCGAGCTGGAAGTGAGCAGTCCGGGGTCACTGTGAGGCAGCCAGCAGGGCGAGGCCTCGCGGCTTTGCTGATTCTTAAACACATCATGTAAACAGAAGGGAATAAAGAATGATGGAGTGATAGTGCGGGGGCTAACAAATGATAAAAATACGATCTTATAGACACTGGTGATTATTATGATGATGACGATGATGAAGAGGAGTGCTGATGACTGTGAGTAAGCAGGCCCCCGGCAGTCCCCTAGCTGTCACATCTAATACAGTATGTGATGTCTGCAGTCCTGATTGGTACTGACATCACACCAAGATGACTGTGATCTGCACAACATGCTCTGCTGTCCTGCACAAAGGATATTGTGTGTGCAGATGTGCATGTGTAATTCAAAGGATGCTGTTCGTCTTTTGGGTTAATGTATTTTTAACGTAATTGCATGCTTAAGCAGATAACATGACGGTTTTGTCTTTTGTCTCATCCTTTTGTTTGTTATCTCTGAAGGCATGCTGCTCTGTGTGGAGTGTGCATTTGTGTCTCATCGTCGAGCTTTGACTACACACCTTTCTTCTCCAGGCGTTTCATGTCCATGAGTTTCTCCACACTGTGTGGGTCCTGGAGCCAGAGCTGCATGCGGACGAAGGGCTCTCTGCCCTTCAGGCTGAGCTTGTGCCAGGGTTTGGGCCTGGCCAGCAGGTCTGAGACAGAACCCTGAGTCAGACCCAGGATAGTCTCCCCAAACAGACGCTGGCCTGGTTGGATGACAGAGACAGGGAATGAAATGGTCATTTCAAAGAACTGATTCCAAAGCTGAATTATTCATCATTAGGGAGAGAAAGAGCAACAAAACCACACAGACAGTAACCTCTGTGTTTCTTACCAAGGTTATTATCAGTCAACACCTCCTTAACCTTCTTTGTGATGGCGTAAGTATCTAGCTCAGGAGACATTGCGACCATTTCCTGGATGCTGAGACCCGAATGACCAGGTACAGGCAGCGGGGTGCCAAGCTGAGACTCCCCACCTGAGGGATCCTCAGATAACTGCTTGAGACCGGAGGACTGCGAGGCGAGTGGATCCCCTCCGAGACCATTGACAGACTCCTCAGCTGAACTGAGGGGCGACTCTGGAGCGGGGCTGCAGCTGGCTGACGTCTTGGGAGTACCCTCTGCTTGAGCCGAACAGACAGGGCAAGAGAGATCGCACAGGTTAGAAAACATGTTAGTGTGTATGAGAGCGAGTTTCATCTCCTCTTCCTGCTGGGTTTGGGAGGGACTTCAGTCATACTACATCAATTAATTTAATTCCTGTTAAACAAACAGCAAAGGTGCTTAAGTTTTCAGTTTGAAGCTTTTTTGGCTTCCTCCTTCTATTCCTTCATCTCCCTGTCTCTGTCTGTGTAGTACTGCTGTGCAGCTCAGCAGGCTGGAAGAGAGCAGTCATGAGGAGCTGTCAGTGTACATTAGCTGCTGTTTACACCCCCAGAGAGAAAGAGAGACACGCACGCACACGCATGCACACACACACACAGAGCTGCCATCTGGTGCTGCAACACTAACTTGTCTATGACATGACAAACCAGCAGCTTGCTGGCTGACACTGCCACAGCACTGAGGATGGGGGGATGGTGGGAGGAGGAGGGAGGATGGAGGGAGGGTAACGGTGGTGGTGGCGGTGGGAGGAGGGTGGGTGAGTGACAGACTGACAGTAACAACTAGCCACTAGCTCTAATCAGGCTTTCAGAGTAATGCTCTAGCCCAAGGACCCTGGTTGTGTGAATCCATGTACTTTCTGTGCTGCTGGTGTGTGTGATTGTGTGTTTGTGTGTGTGCATGTGATTTGTTTACCTTGGTTCTGAGCTTGCTGGATGTGTGCGTTTTGCCCCTGGTCTCCATTGAGCCACGGCTGCATGCGGAGGTATGGCTCTCTGCTCCTCTGGTTCAGCTTGTTCCACGGTTTGTGTCGAGACAAGCTGTCACTCAGTATTCCCTGAAACACACAACCGGAGAACAACTCAGACATGCAACCACTGAGAGTAAAAAACAGAGTAATTAAACACACACACACACGTTTGTTTTTTCCGCTTCCCCTCACCTCTTTGGAGTCTTCCTGGTTGCGGTTATCCTCTGTCTGGGCGGTTATGGTCCTGTGCTGGTCTGTATGCATGTTGCTCCACCACTGCTCTCTCCAGTATCCCACTCCACCAGAACTTCCAGAGCGGGCCGACCCCTCGGAGCTCCGGCCCAGCCTGAGAGCTCCGTCAATAGACATGTCTGAAGCCCTGCCTTCTCTCTTCACGCCGGAGCTGAAGTCCAGGATGGGAGACGGGGACGAGGGAGAGGACAAGAGGGAGCTGGAAGGCTTCTTAAGGGAGAGTGCCAGGGGGTTGTAAGGAGGGAGGGGAGCAGTGAGCGAGGAGCTCAGGAGATCCCTCTGAGATAACGATGATGTGGAGGAGGAAGAGGAAGATGAGGCTTTGAGGATGGGCTCCAGAGCAGCCTGCTGGGCCTCCATCTCTCTGCGAGCTTGCTCAAGGATGGAGCGGATGGCCTCGTCTGAACCACTACCCCCTCCACCTCCTGTGCCGCCTCCGCCCCCTCCTTTCAGTCCTGCATACGAGGGCTGAGCATGGGAGAAGTCTGTCGTGGGAGGAGAAAAAGGTTGTCACGGGAGACACACACTCACAGCCACAATGTATCATCTTCAGTACTTCGAGTCGTCTGGAGATGAGAAAAAAAAAAAACTACGACTCACCTGCTTTCTGCACCTGCAGCTCTCTTTTGGCCTGCTCCAGAATCGACTTGATAGCCTCATCTGAACCAGCCTCTGGGGTGCGGACACGGGCGGTGATATTACCTGGAGGGAGAGAAAGAGGGAATGGGAGGAAATGAAAAACCGTGTCGGATTAAAAAGCAGACATAACCAAGAAAAACGGAGCCTATAAGGACATCAAGTAATTACACAATGGCACAGCACAAAGAACAACATTCCCACCACTGAGCTACAAGGCAACTACACTGGAGGGATTGTCATAATTTCTCTGGTCCCTCTGGAACTCACACATGCACACGTGCTACAGGGTTCGTACAGTAAACGCTCCCCGCAGAATAACAACTACCAATAAAATCCCTAAATACACATGCTGGCTTTTCCTTTGACGCAAGTCACTGAAACTGTGCGGTTACCTTCAAGGCACATATATATATCTGTGCGCCTGCTCGCAAATTAATAAAACGCCAACTCACACGCACACACACCATAGATACAGTTCATCCCAACACAAACATGCCACACAGACAGAACGTGCTACAATCTCTGTGTGTGAAGGGGACAGACCTGTGTGTGAAGCTGTATTGGAGAGGGCTCTCCGCTTCGGAACATCCTGAAACACTCGGCTAAGCTGGGGCTGGCCTGAGCCCTCTGTTAAAAACAATATACCACACACTATGTTACAGCACTTGTGTGTTTTTTTTTTCTCTTTTACAGCTAGACTATATGGTGCCTGTGATGCTCTGCAAATATATGGCATGTGGGGACACTTCCATCCAATGCACATTATAGTACCATAAATGCATCGATCCTCACCATCTGTGGCCCCGGTAGGAATCAAACCTCTAACAGGAATATTAAACTAGTACAAAGACAAAGTAGTGAAGGATGAAATATTTAATAGTATGTATTAAACTGCAGCCTTATTTTCAAAATGGGCTATGTCTAGAACCAGGTAGGTAGGCTTTGCTTCATTTTTTTTGTACAACTGAGAATATCTTCAATCAAAAATGTCCTGATGCGTTAACAAAAGCAGGCCCTGGCTAATCGAATCTACCCGTAGTTAACAGTACCCCTGCCTTCCTCCTAGTTCCCACCGATCAATACTATTGATGTGTGAAAGGTTTCTCTATTGACTGCGATAGCTAAGAGAGGCTCTTGGGATCAGTGCGTGACTGGGAACTCACTCAAAACACACAGGTGTGGCACAGGATGGGAGTAAGGAAGGAGAAAGAAAAATAAAAGAGCTAGTCCATATTGACAGGCTAATCAATGGCTCTGTGCAGGGCTGTACACACACACACACATGCAAGACACATACACACACACACACTCCCACTCACGCACGCACTGACACATTACAGATACACAGGCTCACCTCTCTGCCGTCCCTGGATGCTGCGCAGTGCGAGGATGTTCTGCTCATCGGCGAGGAACTGCCTCATCTTGTGGAAAGGCTCCTTTCCTCGGATGGTCAGCTTGTTCCATGGCTTTGGTCGGGCCAGGATCTCACTGACTGAACCCTGGGACAGTCCCAGCACATAGTGGCCAAACACGCGCTGCCCGATGTTGTGCTTGATCAGCTGCTCTTTCACCTGCCGGGCAATCTCTGCTGTGTCCATGTCCTCCCCGTCCAAAATACTTCCTGTGGTGGCATCAGAGTGGCTAGGTGAGGGGGACGGCGCACTGCCGGCCGTGCTGCTCCCGTTTACAGGAGCCATATCTGGGCTGGCTGGAGGGGGCTGGGGACTGCTAGCTGCCAGCGGGATGGCAGCGGACCCAGAGCCAGGGGTGGAGGTAGGGATGGAGCTGAGGGTCGGGGTGAAGGGGGTGAACAGTAGAGCCCCACTGGGGATTCCAGATGATTCCTGCAAGGCTTTGGAGTAGAAGGTCTGGAGCAGCTGCCGCTGAATCAGGGAGTTCAAAGCCATCTTACCACCCACCAGAGGGAACACGGGAGAGTAGAAGTCCTGTCCAATGCCCGTAGGAGTGAAAGGGTGCGTTTCGCCGCTGCTGGTGGTGGTGGCAGTGTTGAGGGGGTCCGTGTGAGTGCGAGACAGGGGAAGCTGGGAGGAGGAAGGAAGAGAGGGAGGGGGAGGAGGGGGCGAGGAAGAGGGGTCGCTGGGCATGGTCTCCTCCTTCAGCGTGGACTCTTCTGTCCCTTTTCGCCCGGCTGACCCTACAAGAAAGGTCAAACACACCATGCATTATGGGGGAGTCAACAAAAAAGGGGTTCCAAAAAGAGAGAGGAAAAAAAAAAAATTAACAAAAGTTGAAAGTTATCTTAATCAGGTCTTTTTCAAATTAGTGAACTTTGTTTTCCTTTTTTGCCAACCCCCCCAGACAAAGTGCCCATGCATTTGTGATTTCAACCTTTCTTGTAAGCCACAGCCTGGAAGAAAAAAAGGACAAACAAAACAATTGACACTGTGCCACTTAGGCAGATTAGCTTGGCCACGGGCTCAGTCACTCTCTCTCTCTCTGTCTCGCAGGCAAAGTGGAAGTAAGTGGACAGGGTAAAATGATGTCCTTAGATAGCCAATACACCATGTGAGTCCTCTTCCATGCTGCTGCTGCGTGCTCCTAAACACTGATAAATCCCATTGTAGGTGCAGTATCATAGTCTTTAGTTCATAAAAACACATCCAGGGAAAAAAAATAAAAATGGAGCAATAAAACTGTTTTGAAAAACATTTTTTATGTCTCAACAGAAAACAGATGCATGTCACCAAAAAACAGAGACTGTGCGGCTCTGCCTCATTTCACTTCTTTCCTCAATAGTTAAGGCTGATTAAATTTTTACATTCACCAAAACAAATAGAGAAATAAACTATTTTCTCGGTCTTGTAACTACTAGAATCCATCTTGATAATAAGCGCTGGGAGAAATATTATTCTAATGCATAACCATTGAGACTTAACATGATTGAGTAAGACAGTAAGCTCCCCTTACTGTGAATGTTAATCAATTCAAAGCTATTCAACTATTCAAGCCTAAAGCCATGACATTTCAAACCCATAAACACTGTTGCAGAGGGCAGGAGTCCTGACGCAGGGCCGATAGTATGGTGTCCTCATTTTTGTGTACTGCAGCTTTGTTACTGTTGAGGTTGACCTCCTGCTGTGGTAATTCAAAGACACCAGACATACATTTCCTTCTTCTTTATGAAGTGAGGCACTATAGCAACATTTCAATACCATGATAATTTTTTTCTTTCCATATTGTCGACCAAAATCATTCCAAATACAAGCAGCAATGGTTAAGTATTCTCAGAGAAAAAGAATCTACATGCATACATACATTATGTATTGTATGTATGCACCACCCTGATGTAACACAGCCTTACCTGCAGCTGAGCCCTCATCTAAGCTCCCATGAATACTGGACTCCACTTCTGTAGGCATTCTTTCATTTTTGTGAAGATAGTCTGGCCAGATTGAATCCAGCCCTTACCACAACCTTACATTTGGGCACACTTACCGCTGAGCTCAGTGTTGGCAATGCGCAGAGCGGCGCTCTCGGACTGAAGACTACGGTTCCTCTCCAGCAACAGCACCTCCAGAGGTTTGGATGAATCCTGATGGAGGGGAACAATGGAACAGAAATTAAAGTAACTTTCCACAGGCCTCTGCCATCAACTGCTCATTTTGACTGATCTAGCTATACAGTTTTGTTTTATCAATGTTTTATTTACTACAGTTGCAACATTACGTGTGAGCTCCAGTGCTAGAAGTCACTTATGACTGCAGATTGTCGCTTTTACCTGCACAGAGTCAGATGTTCCAAACTCCATAGACTTGAGGATACTGACGGGAGAGAGAGAGAAAAAAATCAAGATCAATACGTCAGAACACATGCACACATACAGCTAGTCTCACCATTTCTGTCTCTTTAAAGACAAAGACAGGATAATGGAGACAGGAGATAAAATATTAAGCTACATGTCATACAAGCTTCACCTTCATAAGGGCATTCAATTGAGTTACGCATCTTAAATGAAGACACACATCTTGTTTAACACTGTTAAAGACATCAAACGCATGCAAAAAATAGACCTGTGCTGAACGCACACACGGACACACTCCTCTGTACGTGCTCCTCACCTCAACTCCTTCTTCACCTCCTCATAGTCGGCTTGCTTCTGCAGTTTCTCCTCCAGTTCCTGTAGATTACAAAGAGACAAGATGACATGAAAATGGGTAATATAATAAAATAATTTATTAATATCTATATATATTTACATGTCATGTACTTATTTCAGTGACTTGACTCGAGACAACAGAACAGAGCGAGTCAATGTGTGAATATACTCACAGCCGGAAGAAGACAAGAATACAGAAATGCTCCTATTAGAAATTAACAGCTGAAATAACTGTGTTCTGTAACTACCTTGAGAGTGGCAGTCTTGCTGCTGAGCTGCTCCTCCAGCTGTGTGATCTGGGAGCTGGTGGTCTCTCGGAGTTTGGTCAGGCTGGCCTGCAGTCTCTGGACGTCCTCCACCAGCTGGGCGGTCTCCCTTTCTTTGGCCCTGAGCTCTGCCTCCAGACTTGAGTGGGATGCCACCTCGGCCGCCTGATCCTAAAAGCCAAAAGAGGATGACAGTTTAATCTTACAGGCAAAATGAAACCTACACAAGTAATTACAAAAACAGCCATAAAGTGGTCCTAGTTTCTGATTCAATTAATCACGGCAGCAATCAGTATTTCTATGCCAGACAGAAGCTGATCTATGTACTGATTAACTTTTCAAAAGGCCTCCTTCTTTACATCAATAATCAGATGTGGTTTATCACAAGCAGATACTTCAGTGTGGGGGTCAGACTCAAAGTTAACTAGTCTCACCTTGTGCAGGTCCAATAAATCAGTTAATCAATACACCAGTCACCTATTGACCCAATGTCTCCAGTGTCTGACCTTTAAGATCAGTGATCCATAATCTGAAGCTTTAATCAGTTGATCGCCAGCAGCACAAAAAGGGCAAGCTGATCTTTAGCCTATCAATACCTCTTCGTCAGCCATCCAATAAATCAGTGAAGCAGCGAGATGTGTTACCGTGTCAGGGTCGGCCTTGGCTGGGCTGCTTAGCGGCTGCGATTGGTTACTCAAGGACAGCCGCTCCCGGAGCGACTCCGCCTCCCGCTGAGCCGCCTCTGCTCGCTGGAAGGAGAAGAGAAAAAGTTGAAGGGGAAAACCAACTGGTGCAGATTGTAACATAGTCAAACATGATCAGTTCAGTGCTACTGTGCAATGTGCTTTTTGTCATTTTCCACTAGCCCCAGAGATCAGCTGAAACCTACTTAAAATGTGTAGACAGAGAAAGCAGACTGACTGATAGTAAGACTAAGAAAGTAAAAGTTCTTCCTGTTAAAAAGTTAAAAGGTGTCAGGCAAGTAAATTCCAAAAGGGCAATCAAATTGAAGCAATAAAGTTTTCCAAAATACCATCATCTGCCAACCAACAGTGTGTCTGTCAGGAAAGTCTTCCTCTTTCCAGCGTAAACAAGTGTTTACCACAGAGCAGAGGCAGACAGAATACAAAGAACGTGTGCAACGATGGCCGACAGTGAATTTTTCCCTAATTGAAAATATTAAATTAGTCCTGAGGATTGAGATGATACCCGACGCCTCGTATTTATGGCCTGACTGGCGCGCTCCAGTTGGGAATCATCTGCAACACCGGCCAACTTACCATCATTAGGAGTTACAGGGAGCCGATTCTACAGTGTTCCTAATTGCAACCATATTGAGAGCTGTTATTGACTGGGTGGGAGTTGGACTGCTAGTCGCACAAGAAAAATCCTGTTTTCCATTTTCTCCTTATAAAAGCGTATAAAAAGTCTGTGACTGAGCTGGAGGCCACGCTGTCATCCTCTCTAAACCTCAAATCAGAAGTGTGAATAGTGTGTGTGTGTGTGTGTGTGTGTGTGTGTGTGTGTGTGTGTGTGTGTGTGTGGCATTATAGTCGGAGCGCTAACCTTCAGGCTAATATTAACATTACATGCCTATGCTAGCCCTTTAGCCACAAATCATACTCTTGGGCTAATAATGAAAGTTAACAACAATGACATTAACAGATACCACAAGAATATTTACAACACAAGGGCAGAGGGCACACTGGGGGGCTTATTTCTGCCGGTTTAGTAGGTGTGTAATAAAAATGTAAAACAAACAGCAGCCCTCACAGAAATAAAGAAAGTCTTTATTTGTTAATATAGGCCATATTTCATACATTCTGAATGGATATGACTATTCATATTTTAAAAAGATAACGCTGAAGTTTTATATTTTTTGGTACACTCAACAAATCCCAGAAAAAAAGACCAAAACAAGAAGACTAGTATTGAGTTTTGTTAAGTGGCTCCTCCACTAAGTTTGTGATAATGTGGGGTTAATTTTTCGTATTTGTTAGCAGAATAAATTCCCCAATTATTCCTGACTGGAGTGACTTTTGTGGTTTGAAGGGGTATTTATTTTTGCTCTGGTGTGGGTGATATGCTACTGTATATTAAGGATATACACTATTAACAGCTTTTGTATTTGTTTGCCTATGGCTGCATTACTTTCAGACTTTGTATGCTGTTTTGGTGTCTAGAAACACGTTAACTGCTACGTTTATAATGTCTTGTCATTAACTGAATATATACCTTTATATTGTTTTATAAATGCTCTGCTGACAAAACTGTATTTTCTTGCAAAAAAATAAAAAATAAAAAAAATAAAATCATAGATAACAAATTCGGAAAATATATCAATACATTAGATCTTTTCCAGCCCCCGTCAGCCCTGGTTTGTTCCTACTGAAGATGTAAATCTTTAAAAAGGGTCAATAATATATTTGTTATGCTGGAGGCATTCTGGAGATAACGTGGTTGATAATGCTCATGTTTCCTCTATTCAGAGTTTCTGGAATAAAGAGCAACTATCTCCTCAAAAACCCAGGGTTTCAATGTCAGTACAACATGACTCACAGCCCTCTATCTTGGAAACATCCCTGACAGGCTGAGTAAAAATGATACCTGCCTCTGTAAGAACTTGCTGGCAGCAAGTAAAAAGGCCATTACAAAATACTGCTGACCTCTTTGTCAATATCGTTAAACACCTACATCTACAAGAAAAATGACTATCCGTCCATACGACTCAGAGAGGACTTGTAAGAAAAACGGTGTGAAAAATTACGTGTTTATCTAGTAAACAAGACGGATTAATATTACTGTATGTACTATGAACGACATTATATTTTAAAGTCAGCTAATCGTCTTGATTTACTGATAACCCCATGACCTATCTGCTTTGTTTAAAATCCTTTCCTATTTGCTTTGAATTTACTGTCATTGTCGTGTCAAAGACGTTCACAACTAAAACATTTGTTGGATTGTTAGAAAATGCTTAACAATCCTCTTAGTAACAGCTCGACACTGGTGTTGCTCAAATGGGAGATGACGGAATATGTGTTGTAGACTATTTTGTGGAACAACACACATTTGGTCGAGAGTATTTTTGAGAGTAGGGTGATGAACAGGAGCAGCTCGAAAGACAGCCATTGTTCAACATAATGAAGGAACATGTCACCCTGTGCAAATGTGTGGCTCATTGATGTGTTTTTAACAGTTTTGAACGACAAAGGGCTCAATGGTACAAAAAGCCATGTGAGCATTTGCATACCGAGACAATACTTACAATACAATACAGAATATCATTTGATTAGATGTTTGAGTTGTAGCAAATTCACACATTTCATTGCAAGGTTTTTAGTCAGTGACCAAATTGCCTTTTCTGTATTAAGAGGAGCCTGGTGGTGTGGACAATTTAGACACTGCTGTGTATAAATGTACAATTAGTATGTCAAGTTACCTGGTTGGCTCTTTCCAGGTCGGTCATCACCATCTCAATCTCATCGGTCCTGAGAAAGACATTTATTGTTACAACAGAGGATGTGACAGGGCTTTTAAAAGACTCACTCAAACATAGCAAACAAATAGAAACAAGGAATGGATGAACAGAGATGATTTGCTGGAGGAAGAGTACACTGTGCACAAATCACGTGGGTATGAGTACAATTGTCAGAGAGCACACATTTGGAAAATGCTGGTGCCGTGTCCATTAAGCTACTGTCTAAATTTCACCCTAATCCATTGATTGTGAACTCCATAACCCAAACAGCTTGTATGTGTGCATGCATACATGTATTTAAGTGTGTGTGCGTGTGTGTGTGTCTATGTGTGTGGGTGTGCACATGTAAGCCCCTAAACCCAGGCCACACTAAAACAGAGGGATTACATTAATAGAGCTCTAAGTCCTAATACAGCAGACTAATCTGCTATGAAGCTGTGTGATTGTGTCTGACTAATGGTCTGGATGGGGGCCACGGTTCACCTCTCACTTGCTAGAGGTCAGATGGCAGGGATACATCCCCATAATACTAGGGATGCACAACTGTGACTCTCTTGGCTAATACAGTTATGTTGTTTAAAATTAAATTGTTATTTATTCCCTGTTTTGCAAGAGGAAATAAAACGGGAAAATTATTAACTTCAGATATCAACTCAACTTTTAAGAAGTCATTCAGTCTTCATTACACCATCTTTGAAAGGGCACAACTTCAATCATACAAATTTATGAAGCGAACCTTTTATATAACCTCTTTTTTGAATAGTAACTGCTTCAGAAGCTTTTTTAGCCTGTTATACAACTACCTACTCAATGAGAAGAATTGTTCAGCACTCAGATAGCCTTACAAAGTGATGGCAGGAACGTCAGGACTCACAAGCGGGTAGCTCATGAATCTGCCTGCACAAAATTAATGTGACACAACAGATAAACCGCTATCAGTGATTTTCATCTTACTTGCCGATAGCAGTGAACAGGGCAAATATCAGCCAATGTGGATGTTCAGCTTATAAAGCAGTGCATTGCTACATAATAACACATATTACTGGACTTTGGAGAAACTGTTAAACAACCATCTTTCATGAGTTTTTCTTGCATTATGTTTATATATTTATACAGCACCTCTAAATAAATGCCTACATATGAATGGTCATATTTGTTCATTAGCTGTGAGTAGAACTAAAATAAATAAATAAATAAATAAATAAATAATGAATGAATGAATGAATGAATGAATGAATGAATGAATGAATGAATGAATGAATGAATGAACTATTCTGATAAATCAATTAAATTAAATTAACATTTAAGCAAAAATGTCAAACATTTGCTGGTTCCAGATTCATAAATATTGGAGGATGTTGCTTGGGGACATTCTATAGACTTAACAATTTAGTATGAAAATAATCAGCAGATTAATTGATTATGAAAATATGACTAATCAACTGATGCACTAGTTGTGTGCGCAAAAATAAACATTCTGAATACCTTTTGCTGTATGATGAAGTTACAACTGAAAATTTTCAATGAAATGCCTTCAAAACTCCTTGGGTGCCATTCACTGCATCACAAAGATGCAGTGTGTGCTTGTGTGTTTATTTAAACATTACTCGCTAATAAGAGTACATGGATGGCACTGAACACAGAGTTGTGAGTGCATATGTGCACCACTGCGTCCATTAAGACCTTTTGATTTCACTGCAATCTTTTGATAGTGAACCCAATAACCCACGCAGCTTTTGTATTTGTGTGTCACAGTATGAGAAACAGTGTTATGTCCCATAGGCCTGAGTACTACTGATTTGAATGTGTTTAACAAAACAGACACAGTTGATATTAGGTCAACATTGTGCCACAGGCGATGCAGCAAAAAGAATCAGATGTGGGTGGGAGAGCTTTTCACTCTCTGCTTTTATTCTTTTCCCTAACAGTTAAAAGGATCTAGTATGCATTTAAGCAACATAATAGTACACTACCTCACCAGCTTTTATCCTGTCTTAAGCTATAGTGTGCGGGAACCACGTGCGCACTCAATCGCGATCCCACACACACAAACGTAAGGTCAGGGAGCCAACAAGCCAGAAAAGCTTGTAATGGAGAGCGTTTATGGGTAGTAATGCAACCCAAATACACCACCGCTCCTGCTCCAAATGTGATCATTTAATCAAAGTACAGATGCACAAAGTCTTCTTAAATAACCCTTGGATTTGGCTGTATTTGGGAATTATAAAGGCAAAGCTAAAGGCTGAGGGCCAAAGCAGATCACAGGGAAGGGATTTTCTGCATATCCTGATACAGTCAGTCAGTCGCCGGGCAGGGCAGGAAACTGTCCATGGGCAGCCGATGCACCCGGTGGAATTAATTCATCAAACACTGAACAGTAAAGGGACGGTCCTTCGCAATGACAAATCCTGATTTTAGGACGGCAAAACTTTATGGATAAAGCTCTATACAGCAGCCACAGGGAGGAGCTATAGAGTAGATGCACAGCTGCACTCAAAAATCGCATACACCAAAACACACACACATTCTTTTGTACCATGACAGCCAATGGGTGCACCCAGTGACATCAGTGAGTACTGTAGGACTTCTGAAACAAGCCCAGAGCCTCTAAGCCCCTACTGTACTTCCTCCATCTCAGACAGGCCTTTTCATCTCTTATCATCTTCTCCTCTCTTGCTCCTCACTCGACCAGCTCCTTTTCTTTTTCCACCCTCTGCCTGCCTCTATCCTTCCCCCCTTCAACCCGTTTCCCTTCCCATTGCCCTCCACTTTTTCTCCTTTCATCTTTCTTTTTCACCCCCTTCCACCTCCCCTCTCTCATCTTTCGCCCTCTCTTCCTCGGCCTCTGTCCTCGGTGCCAGCAGGATATTCCCCTGATTTAGATTTTCATTTCCCTCCTCTATCACGCTCTTATCCCCTCTTCCTCGCTGTAGCCTCCAGCCCGACTTGCTTTTTGCCCTCTAGCTTTCATCACTCCATTCCTTTTCTTTCCTTGGCTTTCTCCACATTGCGTTTTCACAGCGTGTTACCTTGGGGATTTCAAGGAGGCTTAAAAAGAAGCTAGCTGCGAGAGTGTGCCTGTGTGTGTGTGTGTGTGTGTGTGTGTGTGTGTGTGTGTGTGTGTGTGTTGTTCGCCATTTTGTATTTATATGTGCTTCAAATGGACACAGGAAAAGCCTATTGACCGTTGCTTAATTATCAGCAATTAAATGCATTTCCCAAAATGGTATCAAGCCTTTACGCGCAGATAAAGCTTCACATACACAAACAGAGGAGCACGCACACACACACACACACACACACACACACACACACACACACAAACACAGAGCATCCTGTGGGGCTGGAGATCAATATATCATTAATCTTTAAAAGGGACTAAACGGGTAAAACGCGGCCAGTCAGACCCTCACAGCGCTAACACAGAGAGGGGGCTACGCTACATCTGCAGGCCCGCCTCCCAATGAAGCTCACACACACTCTGGGCACTGCAACATCGACCAAAATTCTCAGGGACTGTGTGTACGTCTGTGTGTGCGTGTTGCGCGTGCTGGTGTGTATTTTAAAAGGCAGATTACCCGAATGTAGCAAGAGGATGGGGGATTTGTCACGCAATGTCCTCCTTAGTGGAAAGTTTAAAGCAAGTGTGTGTTTGTGCAAGTGTGTGTCTGTGTTTGTGTGGAAAAAGCCCATGATATGTATGGCGTTTGTGTTTAGCTGTGCCAAAATGTATGCAGTCAAAGGGTTAAAAGTTGTGTTCAGCCAAACACTGGCGATTTGCTCAGCCAAGCAGTAAACGGGGAAAGGACTCCAAGGACTGGGAGGGTGCAGGGTTAGAGAGGGTTTGTGTGTGCTTTAAAGCGTTGCATTAAAATTTCAGATCACAGCACGCCACATAGTCAAGGACCCTGACTGCCTCAGGCTCACGAGTGAGTGCGTGTATTTGTATGTGTGTGTGTGCAAGTGTGTGTGTGGATGTGGGCCGGCATGTGTTTATTAGCTTCTGTAAGCAAATGGGGCCTTACTATGTGTCGTTTCAAAATGTGTTTTCTTTCGACACGAAAGGAAACAGACAAGGACAGGAAAACAAGAGGAGCGGTGCGATACAGTCATGGGGAGAGAAAATACAGGCTGATAGACAATGAAACCTATTGATTAGTGCCATTACACTGCATGTAATATCTTCCTGTGGCCTTTCCTCTTACACTTACAAACGCACGACGTAGGAGATAAAAGAAAACATGTGGGAGTGAGGGAGGTAGAAACTGGAGAAAAAAGTACTGTGAGGGAGAGAGAGGGGGGATCGATCTGTTTTTAACAGCCAATCAATTTAACAACTCTGTTAATGGAGAGACACAGTGAGTTTGGGGCACGGTAAATGTGGTGGGGGGAAACCTTAAAAGCCAACTTGATACTCTTCCACACTTTCTGTATGGGGCACATGCAGGACACCCTTGATCATTTTTGGATTTATAAGACACTTGATGCTTAAAGAAAAGCGCAATATGGGGATGAAAGCTTTGCTTTTCTTCTCAAAATTGTAAACTTTCTGAATGCGGTTCAGATGTTTGAGTGGTTCTGGTTCCCGCTACTAACCCTGAGGGAACAAGGGGTGTGAATGCCATAAAGTGCCACTTCGCAGTGTGGAGTGCTGACATGGAAAAGCTTCTGTTCTCATCCTTGCCACCACTATGAGATCAATAATGATAGATGCCAACAGCTCAAGTAATTGAAGCTACTTTATCTTAGAAGCCTGAGCAGCTTTAAGTCAGAGATCTCAAAGTGACCCTCGTCAGCCTCGCCTTTCTGTCGTGACCCTGATGAATCACAGGGCACTTTAGCCTACACCACACAAAAAAATGTCTCTATTTTGGTGCTCAGTGTGGCGGCAGACTGCATCACAATTCACATCAGTATTTGGAGTGTGTGGGTAATGCTGGGATTCGGACGCTGCTGAGCGTTGTGGGACACGATCCAGCTGTTAGGGAGAATAGGGGGAGTTTCCGGGCAAGGAGACGCACTAAACAGCATGATTATGTCAGGCAGCAGAATCAGGAGGAGCCAGAGGGGAGAAGTCATCCGCAAACACACACATAGATCAGCGAGACACGTACTTTGCTGTGGATTCCTCGTCATACTTGGTCTTCAAATCAAAGAGCTCGGCCTGAGTTGTTTCAAGTGCTGTAAGAGACGGGGAGAGAGTCAGTCACAAGTCTCCCTGCTGAGTAAAAGAACTTAAGTTTAAACAATACTTTATAAAAGGACCTGTAAACACATTTTGCTAAATAACTTGTCACATAAGGGATTTCTGTTTTTGTGCTGTTCTCACTGGTTTGAAGTGACAGTTATGGAGCCATTACTCAGTGTTTCCCGGTCACTGTAAATCTGATCAAACCACACCCACTCATTCCAGATGATGCAGATTAAGATTAAAGTGTTAAACTTCATTATGGATGAGTTTTTTCCCAAAACTTCAGCACTGAAGGAACGTAAAGTGAGACATACTTCCGTTTTCGATCCCCAACCCATATTCAGTCATAAGGTTGCCATTTTCTCTGAGTTGGTTAAAACAGTACCCGGGTCTGTAAAGAAGGCTGGTACCTGTCTGTAGGGACTGGGCCTTGTGTTCGGCCTCTTCCAACCTTGAGGACATGGAGTCCTGGCTCTCCTGGAGTTTCCTACAGAAGGCAGGAAAAAAGAAAAGAGCAGAAAGTCAAAGATAGAGATACTGACTCAGTAAATCTTGGGTTCACACTTTGTGGCAACTATTCTCTATTTTCCCACCATTTCTGAAGTGTTTTCCCCACTAAAATCCTCCCAAACACAACCCACTCCTCATTAAGCAGCCCTATTAGGCAGGAATGTCTGGCCACTGGGGCACACTGCACCCGGGGGGAGGGAGGG